>JAQFZX010000276.1:0-71951 GCA_034682405.1 Hydroisotoma schaefferi
AATGTGAGGGATCGGAATTTTTTCCCCGTGGGGAATTATTTCGGGGTGGGGAATTATTTTTTAAATGGCCCGAACCCGGTGGGGAATTATACCGGGGGGGGGGAATTAAATCGGGAAATACGGTATTTCTTCCTCATCATCTTCAATATCCGTAAATATATATATTACGTAATATTCCGTAAAATTTGGAACACTATTTTCTTCATCCTCTTCCTCACCGCTACTGGAATGTCGTAGAAGAAGATTGTCCATTTAGGATTTAGAAGAGTAACGCCTTGGTAGTTGATGATTCCTGCCTTGCGAAATCCTTTCTTGATAAATTCAGGTTTCAAATCCTTCCAAGCTTCCATGATCCAAACACATACTTGTGCTAGTGATGCTCTTTTACGATTTCCTGACTTTGTATATTCAGCTAGTTCTTCGTCAATGATCCACTCGTCCCATAATTTTCGAAGTTTGTCTTTGAAGGGTTTGTTGACGCTCATATCTAATGGCTGACGCTGAAGGTATTTAGTCAACCCTCCTGGTATCACTCACAGCTAATTCTGTGTTCTTTGATACCAAATGTTTTACATCCACCAAATGAAAATTAGGCAAATAGTAAACTAAGGATGCATACGCAAAGTTCATTAAGGGTTTCCATTTACCATTTAAGGGTAATTTAATGCATTAGCATCTGCGGCACTTATATCGAGGGCGGCTCATCTATTTTTTATTTTGGGCTATGTTAAAAACGGATGCGGCTAAATTAACGAGGGCGGCTGTAATGCGCGACTTTACGGTAAATGCAATAAGGTACATAAGTAAGTGTCCATTGAGGTTGGATGGTATGACTGAACCAGGAAATATTCAGGAGGAAGAAATTGCTCTTGAATAAAATGTTTTAAAATCTGGAACGAACAGTGGAGTAATTCATTCGCATACAGCCTGCCTAGAGAGTATTGAATGACTTTTGTGTAGTAAATAGTGAGGGTGAAGTTTCTTAAAATCTGTTTATTGCTTTCACTCTCTAACTGATCTCTCACAGTTCACAGTAGTACCAAATACGAACTTAGGTGTAACGGCATGTGTGGCATTTTGTAACAGTGTGCTATATTTAGGAACGTCTAAGCAAGTAAGTATTTAGTTATTCTACAGAAGCGAGCCCCCATGAACGACCAACCATTCGGTGGAGGGGGTAATGTTCTTGACAAGAAACATTAGAGGATGATGGATATGGGTAGTTTTATTTTAGAGGCCCTTTTTGCTCCCAGGGATTTCACCTCGAATAAGACCCAGGAGAGACTTAACAACGCTCGATGGTGTAAAAGTAGTAGTGGTTGTAGAAGAGAAAGATAGGAGAAATAGAGAGCTAGACAAATTAGCCATTATTTGAAACATTCTTCATGAGTGTCTTTCTGGCCAATTCATCTTGCTTTAGCCCGGACCATCCTCTGCCGTGTAGACCGTCAGAGGCAACTGTTCAACTTTCAAGTGTCTCTCTTTCCTTACTTTTATTTTTATCCGCACCATTTCATCCCGCAGCTTTTCCGACATACGAATAAAGGTGAAGAAAGCGACAGCAGCAGCCGCAGTTTGATAAAGAAATAAAGGCGAGGTGTGTTATTTTCGGGACTACTAAAAATCATAGTAGTATGCCAAAAATAGGGGTTTTTACTGAGGAATTGCAGGATTTTCGGGGTTTTTGGGGGTGTGCGTGAGGCTAGTTCCCAGAAACGAGCTCGCTAACGCCGGGTATTGTATAGTGACATTCAGTACGCGTAAAATGTTTGCGGGGTTTCACGGAGCGTTTTTTCGGACATTAAGTTCAGAACTGGGTGGCATTATAGATTTATTTTCTGGATAAGATTTGTACAGCTCTTACAAAATTTCAAAGATAAGAAAGCTTCAGTAGAGAACCGTTAGTTGACAGTTGGTTGGTAGTTATTTATGCAGCAATGCAATATGTACAATGCAGGATGAGTAAATACCTAGAAAAATGCCCATGGAAGAAGCATATTTGCTGTTTTGGTTTTTTACACAAGACAGACATTAAATGATGCGAAAAGAGAGTATAAATTTTAAAACTTTCTTATCCAGATCCAGGGTTCAAAGATACCTTAAAACCTAGTAATAATATTCTGGTCGCAGAGTTCTCTAGATAACGGAAGTAAATTTGATCTCTATTCCTTCCTAATTTTTGAAAAAAAAGTTATTTCTTATTTCCCCGTTAAAGATATAAAAATAAGTAATATTCATATTAATAGACAGTAAAACTTTCTTCTGCAGATCCATGATCAATTTCGAGTTGAATTATACCCAAAAGTATTCAGTATAAAGTTATGATTCAGCTTCAGCAACAAATACTAACTCATCTGCCAAAGATAACAATAACAATAGAGTTCCAAACGTTTCTGACACTCTCTATGTAAAACAAAACTGCAAGATTAGATTATCATGATACATTGTGTGGTTTTTTCCTATCTGGTTATAATATTATCTATCTAAATCTACTGCAGCTAGCTTGAAAGTTGTTAAATGTCCCTGAGAATCTGGGTCTGACAGCTCTGACTGATTTTGACTGAGATAGACAGCCCTTTAGCTTTGGTAAATGGAGTGGAAGGACGGTTTTTATAATCTGTGGAACTTTATATATTACACCACGCTACACCCTACACCAAGGATCGCCCTTTTATCACAGGTTATGAGCTTGAAATTCTTCGAAATATGCTCCTCTCTATTATTATTATTTCATACCAAATGTTAAGTAAAGTACCCAAGTTTAAATTATGCGATGGAGTAGGTTATGCTTCTGCTGCTGTTTCTGCTCCCATTACTCATCCCTATCCTCCACCGATTCTGGTTGATGCCTTATGCATAATTACTTTAATGGCACTTATGACTTTAGCTTACTGAGGCATGCACAGGTACTTAAACTTTGGGTAACTCGAACCAAACCAGCAAGCAGATCTTGCTTTATATTCTTTAGGGAATTAATTTTGATTTTACATAAGAGACAGCTATCCAAGCCAGTTGCCAGTATTGTAACTCGTAGATTTTGTAAGGATTTATATGCCATCAATTCAATGCAGTTGGAAACCGGGTTATATTAGAGATCAAATATAGGGGAAAACTTTCCCGTCCTTTGTTCTCCATTATTATTACAAACTACTTGAAAACTAGCACTTGACTGTTGATTTCCAGTTTTAGTTGGTCGAAGTCAGGACAAGGGCAGAATGTATAATTTAACAGGGGGTTAGTATTGTATGATGCGAGCAAACTGTGGAGTGGAATAAGTTGGAAAGTGATTGGTTATTCTATACGAATAATTATAAGGATGAGGATATATTATAATTAATGATGGAGAGTTTAACAGGTAAAGTTCATTCCTTTAAAGCAGATTTATTCCAAGAATATTAATATGTTTTTGGTATAATTATAATATAATGCATTCCGGATTATCAGGATAGGAAAGTTAAGTGTGTACTTTCCTGCACAAAGGAAGGCTAACGACGATAAGGATGATGATGATGATGATGATCTGATTCTAAATGATGATGTCGTTTTAGGTTGAATTTTGGTTTGGTTTGTGGTCCTAATCAAAGGGTTTTTTTCATCCTACTCCAACCCCAAAACTGTGGCTTGGCAGCTCTGTTTTGGAAATCAACGGAAAAGTTATGAGTATAAAAAGGTTGTAAGCATGTCATATAGTTCAATCTTTTTTATAATGTATAGATTAATGAGCTTTAAGGTTGTACGGAGTAAAACAAAATTTAGGGGAAAATGAATGTACTAATGTAGAAATGACCGAGGAATGGGAAAGAAATGTTCCCCTAAGTTTTGCGACATCCATCCAGAGAAAAGTCACTAGTTGAGAAATTCTTTGAGGAGTTCTTTGCTAATCGCTTGTTGAATTAGGGAGTTTATTAAGAGAAATGTAAAATAATTCCTAAAAGGATTTCCTTACGTTTATGAGGGCTAATGACTTGATAGGATCCACGCCGGCTTTTTTGGAAGCAGCTATTAAACAGCCCATGTACTGTGGAGAAATTAAATCAAAGGAATATATAAAAAAGTTAAAGTTATAAGGCAATTTTATAAAGTTTTACTAATAACAAGAATTTACAGATCGGAAGGACTGCCTGTTATCACAGGTTGATTGTATATTGGCCGGAGTATTGAGGAGGAATCCCCATGTTTGGGTTTGGCATTTTTCTACCACCATTTTCTGATCCTGTGAAATTAAAACTTTTACATGAAGTGACTGTGATTTTTTTTAAATGTTCGTCCAATCCCTTTATTAGCTACTTATTATTTTATTACCTCCGGGAGTAAGTCATAGCACTGGAAAAACTTGTTGACGAAAGTATCATCCAGTTGACGAGCGCAGGTTGCTTCAACAATTTGTTGAACTTTTCCACCGTCAGTTCCAAGTCCAGCAGGTCCTGCTAGAGTTTGGACGGATAACGTGGCCAGAAAAACGAAGGCTAGGGTGTTTCTTGCGAACATCATTTTAATATGATTTTACAAATGTTAAACTCGAACTGCTGGTCATAGAGATGAGATATTTTTAAGGTACAGGATATCAGCAAGACTGTCAAAATCTGCAGAAGTCACGGAGTATTTATGCCACTCGAGTTTGGCGAGTCATTCCTTGAAAGCATTTATTTTACCCTTTAACGCCTGGAAAAAAATGAAAATGGAAAAAAGTATCAAGCACTGGAGCTCATTACAATGCAATGGTCAGTAGTTTTTTTTACAGTTTAGGATGACAATCAAAATATTAAGATTATTCTTTTTTTATTGATATCAGTTTGTGCGATGCATCATTTTGTAGTTTAAGCACAAAGTTATAAATAGAATACGACGACAGAAGTTTTTAGGCAGGGGTTTCAAGTAAGGCTGAATATGTGAGAGTTTATATGATTAAGTTTGCAGAACGCTAAGAAATGTATCTTTTGTGCACGTTCAGCCTTTGGAATGATTCGTATCACATACAATTTCAAGGTGCCCTTGCTTTTCCATTGAGAGTTAAGGGAATACCAAACCATTGTTTCTATAAGTTTATGTAAGATATGCAGCTTGTCAAAAATTCGATTGAGCAAGTGGTGGTTTGTTTGTTTAGAGATCGAACGGTATGCTTGAACAGTACTGCGTATTTATAGTACTTTCCTACCCTATCTTTAGATTGGTTCATGGCTTCATTCAAATAAATGAAGATAATAGGTACTATGTTGAATATCAAGTTACTGACAAGCTACTATTCTAATAATAATCAGTCGTAGTTTTGCAATAATTTGTTAAAAGTTCAAACTAAAAGGGTGTATTCCCAAAACATATAAATGTAGGTACTATAAATGAATTGATCCGTCAATACGTTTGAACAAGTCTACAAATTTTAAAAGCAGGGTTTGCAGACTCATAGGCCACTTCATCCTATGGTTTCTAGACAAAGCAATTATCCATCCGGATCTCAAAGCCTAAAACCTTCTTGGATAAAATATCATAAACTTGAGTTCGGTTTCGTCTCTTCCAATTTTTATTCTTTTTGCTCCATGAAGTCAATCAGTATTGGAACAAATGACAGATGGTGATCTCCCCCGCCCATCAATTCCCGGTTCCTCCACCCATATCAAGTTCTTCTTGATCAAACGTCCACAAAATGTTGACCGAAAAAAATCTCTAAAGCTAAACGATGAAAAACTGCTACATTTCAGGTTTAATTGTCTTTTTTGGTAACTGTTATAATCATACTTGTTCTATGCACGGTCGAAACGGGTTTCCGTATATCTTCAACTTTTAAAATCGGGATACAAGCAACAACGGGCGTTAAATTTATTATCAAAACGGATTATATTCTTAGATCGAACTGTGATATTTCTTCCCAAGGCGACTTTTAGCGATGACTTCATCGGCTACTAGCCGTATCCTATTGTACGGAAAACTTTGCTTAAATTCGGATACTAAATTTGGCAATGCTACCATATTTTTCTAATAATAACTTTTAAAATAGCCTAACCTAAATATCATGAAAGCTTTGCACCTAGTTGGTTGTACTTTTCCATTAGTAATTCTCAGTAAAAGTATTCTCAAAGAAGTTTCAAGAAAGTAAGCAAGGGGTTCCTCATAATGCTTACGCATTCTCTTGATTTCCAGGTACACTTTTTTAGATAGCTTTTTGTCTATAAAGTTAGTAAGTCCGATCTTTTTATATTATGAGGTAAGCAGGGATATTCGGCCAGGAAAGAAACCCGGTTGACTAGAACTGGAGGATGGACCATCCTCAACCACAATGGGCAACTAGGAGGGCCATTATCACGGAAATCAATCAGTGGCTCATGTTTACGACTTGATCTTATGACTCATGAAACTTTATTTTATGTATCTTTCTCTGTCAATCCCCCTTTATTATACCTAGTAATACTCCCCATTCCATTAATACTTCTTCTAGTTACCCAACTACTACTACTACATCTACTCTCCTACAACTATTGGTACTGCTAATGCTGATTGGTCTGGATGAGGAAATCCGCCATACACTCTGGAACCCATGCCCTCCTTGACACTGATACGGAAATATGTAGACAAATTGAACCGAAATTGGCATTTGTTACTGTCATCCCCTTCCATGCCTACCTAAGAACCCCCCTCAAGACACCGTGATCTTTCTTTACATCTCATCTCCTTTCACTACTAGTTTAGACTGATTTCATCTCAGATCTCGGATTATATTATACCCCCTTGTAATGTAACTAAAAGTTTGGAGTAAGCTTAAGCTAGGTTTCTAACTAATCGGAAGAACTTAGAAGGAATGATAGATGTTTATAAGGGTTATTTGTACAGATGTATAGACCTTTGATTCTCTACCAGATTTATCATCAGATTAGCAAAAACTCTTTTCCTTAGATTTCGCTAACTTGGACGAGGAAGGAGTTGGAGGAGCCCGGCAGGTGATCCATCATCCTCTCAATCCCATCCCATATATCTATCTCATCATCGGCAAGGCAATATATTACCCGGTTGATGATACTCCCACCGAACTAAGGAAGATCCTACATTCTGCTGCAAAGAACATGCCAAAAAGAACACCAAAGTTGAGTAACTAACTATGACGGAACCGGAACCTTCTTCAAGGACCCCTTCATTGTATAGGGACAAACGGAGTAAAACGAAATCAGAAGAACTTCCTCGGTTTCAATGTACACTTTAGTAACATGATGGTTAATATGATAATTTATTAACTAACTGTGTCCCGAAAATCATCTTTAAATCCTCAAATAAGCATTTGAAGCACCTTATTATTAAATTAAGAAAGCAGTGCGTCGTTCAATCCAAGTTTTAACCTTTTCCCGTTGATTTTAGCCCACTCTGAAAAGTAATCATGATCTGGTGCTGTCAGTAAAAGTTAGACTTTGGACAAGATTAATATCCACTTCCTCCACAAGTACACATACCCATCTAGAGAAAGTCCCTGTTGTATGTGTACCTCTGTCTATAGTAATAGAGCCAAATAACCCTATTTTTAATGTTCCTGACTCTACTGCTGTTGGGGTAATAAAACAACCAAACTGTTGAAAATTTGATCAACACAGGTTTTAAAAGCCATTAACTCAGCCAGCCGCGGTGCGATTAGTTAGTACAACAGTAGTAGTAAGGATGAAGACCAATGGGTTGCTATTCTTTGATTGTCCTACATGCCCTGTCCATAAAAAGAGGCACATTATTTATATTATATAGGAAGAGCTTTATGAGTTATAGGTACTCGTAGAAAACTCTACTATTTTGTAAAGATACCATCTACAGTTATACTTCGTTGATACTGTTGGTATATTATTGTATTTTAAATGTGGTTAAGAAGGCCGGGGATTTAAGGAGAAGTTCTAAGAAGGTTATTTCCAATGAAGTCCATTTCATTTCACAATAGTAGGCTGATCGCCACCCTTGTACAACATCTTTGAGAACTCATACAGCTTTTGTTCTAGTGGCAGTAACAATAAGAGAAAGTTGTCGCTTGTTGGAACCCAAGTTTTAAGCAAAAGTTAAAGTGCGTTTCCATTCATACAATAAAATGCGCTTGGTATCGGTACTCCGTTGGTATAATAAATCTATGGACAACAAGTGACCATAAAATGGGAAAGAGGAGCCGGTTAATGTCTTCTCTAAGACTTTCATTTCCACTCCCCTCTCTCTTTCTTTATTTGAAGGAACCATAAATTAATTTCGTGGAAAGATAAAATACCCAAAGTATGAAGAAAAACCGTTTATCGAGCTTAATTTCAAAATCTTAGAAGAGTTATTTTAGGCTCGTGTAATATTTACGATCCGTCGGATCCAACAGACTGCTCCCTAACTTTCTCCCATTGAAAGTGTAAGTGGAAACAAAGAAAGACAGAGCTCTGGCTCCCTCCCTTCACAAATCATATTGATAGAATAGAAAGTAAGATAGAAAGTTGGCAGATAGCCATTTAGAAATTTCACTTGTCAAAACCATAACTTTATCCTCGGGAGTACTATTTTAAAGCCAGGCTTATATTGACTATAGTTAATGCAACTAATGTGGTCAGAAAAGTCCCAAGAAAGTTTAGTAACTTTTATTCTCACTTCTTGCTGTTTAAAATAGTGTTTGGAAAAAACATTTAAATCCCATTTTTTTTAAAGAAACACGTTATTTATTGGGTTCTTTTGCCGAAGTGCTAATTTAAAAATAGAGAGATTTATTCTCAAGTAATATATATAATCGTGGTAAATATTTTAGTTTGCATTTCTCATCCCTTTTTAAGTATATATTTTTTTATTAAGTTTCAATAGAATTGCTCCACCCATTCTTCAAGTCAGTGCAAGCTGACTAGTTGACTTCATGATTTAACTTTTACTTCTGCAGCAGCTGCATCAGCGGAATGTAGTATACTTTTTATTAGATTGAATTAATATATTTTATCCCATTCGGCATATAAATAGTCATAAAGCAACAGCGATAGTAGTTCTATATAGGACCTGTAGTAAGCAGCGCAGCGGCTGGAAGGACCCAGCATACAATTTAAGAATATGAAGGATTCTCACAAGTTATCACTTCGGGGTTAACGTCAGCTTAAATAGTTTTTTTTCGATATGAAAAATCGTTGGTCTTAAACTATTTTAATATATAGTCCAAACTTGTAATCAAAATGAGTAATTTTTTTTAAATGACGTAAAGAATGATAGACAGACCTAATTCTCTTTAAATCTGAAATAAAATCACCTTTTTCCAATCCACAATTTCTTTCCCTAAAAGCCTTACACCGCAGTTTTACAACTATTGGAAAAATTAAACTTTTCATTTCAAAGACAGGTAAAGCTTTCTTCAACGCTTACATATCCAATGAAATGCCTTGAAAACGTACGTCATACACGTAGACACTCGGCGTTTTTGTGCAAAGTAGACTATTATTGTAAAAAGAGGACAGAAATAACCTGGAGACCACACACAGCAGCCACACTAAATCCCAAAGGGATTTAGTGTCACATTATATTTCGACTTTAAGAAAACTAGGTGACTACTGGAGGGTAAAACGTGCTGAAAAGAATGCTGACTAGGTCATCTTAAGAGAGACTAGAATGGCAGAATTATAGGATTTATACAACAGGAGAAGGAAATGACTTTACTCTTTAAATTCTTTCTTTCTTTGGCCTCTTGAAGGATTTATTTCATTCTCGGTAGAAAAATTGAGTTGCTTTAATGCAATATATTTGAGTCAAACTGTGTGACTTCTGTGTCCTTTTTATTCCATGTCCAAGCTGTGACCTTTTTGCGCAAGTTGTAGTACCCTTCTACTGATTTCAAATTACATCTGTCATATCATAGCTACCTAATCATCTTTATTCCTAGACGCGTTGTGGAGTTATAAGGCAGGGATTTAAAGCCTTAATAAAAAGAAGACAGAACGGAAAAGTGATTTGAGGTGAGTGAAAGGCTGAATCGCAATCCTGCAATAAAGAATAATACAGTCTTGGAGAAATAAATAAATCTGAAATTCCATTTCTATTTCAAAATAGTAAAAGGAAGCACTGAGGCATCAACTTGTTACAATGCAATGGTAGCAAAAAGTTGGGCAAAATAACTTGGGTTTCAGCAGTTACGGTTTTTATGTGACAAAAAGAATTAACTGGTTCTCGTTCTCGAAGAATTTTTTAATGAAGATAAGTTCAAATACCCTATTTTATGACGCTCTTAAGTATTATTACGATGAATGCAGTTTCTGATAGGAATAAAACATGTATTATAGCTTTAGCTTTCTTGCTTTGCTACATTATTTATTGACACGATTATTGTCAGAAGACAACAAATTATTTGAAGTAGTTAATTAGTATAACTAAAGTAATACAGCTTATTAAGAATTGAAAACCTCCAGCTAAATTAACCCAGTCAATCGGTGAGTTAAATATTATTAAATATGATACTTTCTTCCCACCCGCGGAGTTGAGCTTGTTGAGCTTCCAGTAAAACAGATTCCACCTTAAATCTTGCTGCAGAAAATGCGTTTAGCAAATATTTCTGGTATAATACTAGCACAAGTGAAGCAGCCAGTCAACCTCTTCTCAATTGAAGTTTCCGTATGAATTCTGCGTCCTTTGACGGAGTAATCCAATGTCAATCGGACCTGAAAGTAATGAAGAAAGTAATCTGAAAACCACCACAAAGATCATCACTCTTCCCTCCTGTCTTTATTGTATTGTTTGGATGTCCATTCCATGAAATAAAATCCTCTCCAAGACATCTCAAGCTCTTTGCACTATGTACTCTTGGATTGATTATTGCTGGATTACTTCGGTCAAGGATCAGTAAGTAGCAAGTATTCCCCATCCTCTTGATGATTCTAAGCTAGTTTCTCTTAGTTATTCCTCAGTGGAAACTACATTTTACGTTTAGGAAGAGTGACGGTTTTAATTTGGGGAAAAAAATATGAACTTTAAAATGCTTGCAGTAAAGTTGATGATTTATTCATTAAAGTATAACTTGGAATTACTTGGAATTTTCATCAACTTATTTTTTCAAGGTATTTCCGTATTAGTTTTCTGATGACTCGTCCATACTAGGTAATTGTATTCATTTTTTCTACTCTCTGGATTCATTTTCCCAGTGTATACATATATTAGCAGCTAGAAACCGTTAATCTAGCAGGCTTACGTTTGAGGTTGTAGGGGAAAGAGCCTTGTGCTATACTTTTGGTATTCATTCCTTATAAAATGTGTTTTTACTAACGACTTTTACTATGTACAGTGCTCCGAGAGAGAGAGTTCTTGTCAACTGAAGCTAAAACGAAATGGACTTTTCGATTTGTCACCTTTAGTAGTGTTCAGAGCTGCGAGAAATCCACCTCGGTTTCTAATAAATGACCTGCCAAGCCCCGTAATCCTACCCGGGGAGCCACTTTTACTCCACCGATTTCTACCTCCCCTACAAATACATACATAAGCTTATAGACAGGTAAATATACATACACTTGTAAACTATCTCTAGGAAAGTTTAAGTAGCGTATATAGTAATGTCGCAGTGATAATGATGACGATGGCATTCCTCTGGTACGTTTGTTGCAAATAAATATTGTAAATATACCCAGCACACGCTGAACCAACCTTTTGTACTTCTTCTTCAATGAATCCAAAGCTCGGAAATTTTTTACACTTAATAATAGATACATGAATATCTATCTTAGCAGGAGTTTAGGAGGTATGGCTGTGGTAGTAGTAAAGGTAGCAAAATGTAAAAAAAAGGTGAGAGTTTTTGGATACAATTTGTCATAGGAGAAAATAAAGCAGACGTGTTCAAAGGTTTTACTTCCCCTAATGGAAATGGAAATACTGCCTGAGATGAAACGGCGTGTCTGTCTTTGGAGTAATATGTATGTACGGAGATATAGATTTGGTTAAAAATCCTTAAATTTTCTTGTATGAATAATTTTTGGAAACTTTTAGTAACTCAAAGATTGGGGCTCCGTCTCCTAGATCATTTGTCTTGTGTATTCCCCAACTGATCCTTTGCAGCATCCCCTTCAGTGACATTGCGGCTAATTAAGAATTCCAGACAATGAGTCAAGCTTATTGCTTCATTATAAATGAGAATCCCCTTGCATGTAAAATTAACTTATTGCAAGATTTAGGCTTCCAATACTGTGTTATTTCTTGGGGAGGGTGAGAAAAGGATCATCAAGCCTTTTAAGTCTACCTTTATTATGCATTAGAGCTTGTAATAGGGATTGTTTAGCTAGGTTCAAGCTTTATTCATACTGATTGTTAGGTATTGAAATGTGTAAAACATTTATGGCTTGTATAAAGTAAAAATCTACCTATTGATATAAATGTATGAGATGAATAAAAACTGGTAATGATTGGTTTACTGGTTTAGTGCATACTAATATTTCCATTTATAATCGTAACCGGTAATTGGTCTGCCGAGAGCTATATAACTTTTATTTATGTAAGTAGGACAGAAAAAATGTACAAGAACTTCTGCGATCTCCGTTATTTCTGTTTAAAATACTAATCGGGTAAAAGAATGAGGACAATTTAGAAAAGTCAATAAAGAGCATGCATGGTCTAGAAGAGACCAATAAAATTATTCCCATAAGCCCCATACAGTTAAGGTAAAGCATTAAAACAGAAACAATTAAGATAATTTAGAAGTTAAACCGCTTAGTACTGATTACTATTATCTTACTAACGAACGACATTTGTATGTCCTCTTCTACTGCTCAACGTAGACAAGACTCCCGAAAATATGGAGCAAAAATGGAATAAACATTTATTTATCCAATAAGCTAGTCAATCGGCCCTTAGTGGTTTTACGTGTATAGGTTAGAAATGCGGATGATTTGAGATAGTAAATAGGATAGGGCATGAACATTCATTTATCCATTTAATTACTGGGTAAATGTGATTAGAAAAAGGTGTATATTATTCGGTGTCGGGCCATTTTTCTTGCGTATTTCTATTCCCATAGTCAACAGAAGATGGAAAAAGAAAGTCCATGTTATATTATAGGTTTGTCTTGGAGTACATATATTTGGTTTATGGTTGAGAACGCTGCTTGAAATTCGCAGATATCATGGACGGTTCAGTTGCCACTTCTTTAATTATTAAAAAAAATCAATTAAGCCACCGCTGCTCAATCTCGTATCTAAGTTTTCATAATATTGTTTTTTCCGATGACATAGTGACATGAATTGCGTGGCATTAAGTAGAAAAGGGCGAAATGCGAGAAACATTAACAATGAATGCTGCCTCCCACTTTTGGTTAGGTTGTAGGTGTATAACCCTTCCTTTATCCGTAAAAATAGCAGCCTAACCCACAAACTCTCCGTCCGTGGAATCACAAAATTAAGCTTTAATTTATGCTTGTTTTCAAGCCAGTAGATTAGATTCTACCAGTATTGGCTTGGATATTTTTATGTCAAAGTTTCTATAAAACCCAGCTAGAAGTCAATTATCATCGGGGTGAATAAAGTTTCTATAAATTGATTAATCTGTTCCAAAAAAAACATCTTTAAAATGTTGACAGGAGGTTGCCTTCGGTATTTTATTGTGTCAATTAAACTAGCAGCCTTCCTTAGAACAATCCCATTCTACTGGGATGCTAAATCTAGAACACTGAAATTGACCAAATCCGTTTCTCGGCTTACGGTCTGGATTGTTCATGTCATTTGTCAGTTACTTTACTTTTTGTACATTTTCTTAAGACTAATCCAATTTTGGGATCGGGGTGAATTTTTTTTAAAACTTATCCATATTTTCTGGATAACAATTTACTTTACCGGAGTCTTCACCCAAATGACCATTTACACCGGTCTTCAAAAGATCCTTGATTCCATAAATTCACAAATACTCTTTGAGCGACAAATAAAACGTAAGAAATTGTATTGTATAGAATTGTAACTCTTTTAATTCTCTATTGTATTATGCCTTCCTTCAATTTTATAAGGATATTCCAATCTAAACTGGAAGAAGCATGAGCTCCAAGTTGCGATAATTTTTATAATGGTCAGCCAGCAAGTTACCGGACCTTTTATCCTTCCCTTATTGTTCCTCATTTTCCCCGAAAGTCCTCAGTTTATTGGTTCCTTTTTCATAAATTCTAAACAATCCTTCTCATCATTAGAACTGGCGTTCTTTTACTGTTTGGAAGTTCTACTAATGTCGAATGTATTTGGGACCGCGTTCTTCATTTGCATTTCAGAGGTTCTTGGAGCCAAAGGCTTGGCATCCTACTTAAATATTTTGAGGTGAGTTTATTCCACTAAAAACTAAAAATTCAGGTGTACTATTTCCCTAGTGTACTTCAAGATAAAATAAATAACTGATTTCAGAGATCAATCTTCACTTTCCACAAGGTCCAAATACTTTCCTAATCATAAAATGCATTTGTACCGTCAAGTCCAAATAATGGCCATCCTATACAATGATGCAAACGGAATGATACAACTACCATCTCTCCAGTTAGGCGGTAGCGCACTTGCAATTTTTGGTATGTTCGGGACCCTGACCCTTTACGGGACTGTGGCACTTCCGGCTTATCTTGCCTTTCCCCTTGTCTTAATCTCAGCCTTGACTGTCTTGATATTTATTTTGGATACGGCTGGAAAAACTTTGGGTTGCTCCAAGAAGGTTTTGAAGTCTTGGAAAAGAGCTGCAGTACCTATACGACCAGAGGATGGTAAATGGGCAAGGAAAGTTGCACGGTCTTGCTCGCCGATTGGCCTAACTACAGGAAGGTTTTTTGTCATTAAATCAGATCGGGCTGCGTTAGTCATTAAATTTTGTTTGCAACGGACGTTTTTCTTTATCGTTTATTTTAATTAAGATTGCTATTGCTATTAGCTAAAATATGTTCCGGTTGTGCATAAATTGATAAGTAGAATGCACAAATGGAACAGAGATATCGATGTAGTACTTGCTAGAGTATTAATGTCGGGACGCTTAACGAAATATGGAATGTGTAAGGATAGAAATTCAATTTCAGTAAGAAAAACACGGTACATTAAGTTTTCCAATTACGATTTGAAAATAAATGCGTTTATTATAACAATTTATTGATTAAGGTAAAACTTTAACGCTTTCAATTCAAAATGCCAACTAAGTTTGAACATAAAATAAAAGATTTGCGATTTTCTTTCGAGTTTTTTAAAATTATAGCCAACTTTGATTGCACTTACTGTCACTTGTCAATTATTACAGCAAAAATGATACTAAATTCGGTTTGTTTCAACTTCAAAACCATGTTAAACCAACATTTGTTAACAACAGGAATCCCGACATAAATCTTTACTAATTTAGATCATTACTGTACACTCTTATTCACTAATCTCATAGTAGTATTTTTAGGGTCTTTTCTTTGGATATAAACCAGCGTTGTTGACTTCTTTGATTCCTTTGACAATAATGCATTCTTATTTATTCTTATTTATTTATTTATTTGTTTGTACTGTTATTTTCATTTTTGTGTGTCATTTCCACATTGTTATAACAAGGAAAGTCTTCCCACAGTTACACAATACGGTGAAAGTTATTATTCCTATAATAATATGCTTAGCAGGATTATAATTGTATTGAATTTGTATACCTAATTTGCGAGAAATAAGAATGAAATAGAATAGACGGACAGAATGAATAGACAGCAGCGTCCATCAACCTAATGAAAAATAGGACTGTCCCATTCTTATTTTATTTCTTGTGTAAACATCTTTAAGATAATTAATATAATGAACACTTTCCCCGATAAAAGTAAATCTACATTTTCCAGGCTCTAATGATTTGGTGTTGAGAAATAAAGCGGATATCTTGTCATTTTTACCCCTAAGCTTCATAGCCTACGGAACTATTACAAAAATGCTTTTTAACAAAATCAAAATGGTTCCCACAACCAAAAAAGTCAGTTCTCAGCCCTACCCTAAAGAAATTCCAAATACGGCCTCTTTTCTAGAAATATTCTTCAACTTTTCGTACCACTGCGGTGTAGTACCTTTCAAATTTTTGTTTGATTATGCAAGTCAAACGGTTATTATAGAACAACGTAGAGTACAGCAGGTGAGTGGTTTTTCCAAAAGTGTGATTTGTGATTTATAATAAGGTTTAATGAATAATTTAATTGACGAAATTTCCTCAGGTAGTCTGCCTCCTTATTCATATTTCTTATGCAATTCATTATTTTAACAAATTGCGTAAACTGGATCTCCAAAACTTGTCCACCTGTCGTCAACTTTATTTCTATCTCATGCAACGTCTTGGAGACGTCTTTGTTGGAGTTTTCTTTTTCAAAGCAGTTTGGTTCCATGCTGAAAAATTTCGTATCGTTTGCCAAACTTTGCGAACTTGTCCCACAATTTCCTCCCAAGAATACCGCTCAGTAAAGGTAGCAATGTTTACACATAATTAATATATAGTAAAGTCAAGCTTTTATGAGAAGAATTATTTATTTTTGAAAAAGTTCAACAAGGTGACAAACAGTCTCTGCATCTTGTACATCGTAATAGCGGTTTTTGATGAGGTCTTCGCTTTCAATCATTCTATAACATCTGAAATTTTCTATCCTGGAAGTGCAAACTATTTAAACTGGCTCGGGGGCTGCTATCGAGATGATGCAAAATTTAGCATCATGTGGATTCGAAATTCATCTGTAATTTGTAAAAGTCCAATACTTTTTAAAGAATTGGAATTCGGAGACTGGTTTCTCATAATTGTTCAACTCGTCACTAAATTTTTTTCTGGCATTCTGTTGTTCTACCTTGACCTAATTCACGTCTTGACTTGTATGACCTTATGGAACTCAACGAACGGGTTTACTAAATCGTGGAAAGAGGAGGCTAAGAATAATGTTGCTACAAAAGCGGTCATCTTGAAGAAGTACCGACACCTTAAAAACCTTTCGGACTCCATAAATAATGCGATGGGCCAAATAGTTCTGGCATACATTGTTGAAGGAATTCTCTACTACGCTTTGTACATGGATGGTTTATTCCTCTCTTCTTTGGGATGGTCTGAGAAGATCGTATTTATGATATTCATGACCAGTACGGTCTTTACACTTTGGTTTGCGGCCGATGTTTGGAATCAGGTAAACGACACGTAGAGATTTTAAACAGAGTTTAATAAAATTGCAGCTGGAATTTGATTACCAGGGCATTTAATCAGTAAGCGTTTTCGTATAAATTAGATCTGAATTATCTGAAAGTAATAAATTTTCATTAATAGATGGATAATTTCAAAGCGTGGATAGCTAAAAGCGATAACGGCCTTTTGTCAGCGGATGACCACATGAGTCGGCTGGATTTACTTAGTGAATTAAATGCGAATACGATTGGAATTACGGGAAATGGAATGTTCCGACTTAACTACTCTTTTATAACTAGTGTAAGCGAATTTTGAAATAATCTTTTCTGTCCCTATGCGCCATACGGTTAAAAGCTATCGTCTAACATTTACAGGGAATATCCACTTTGGTTACCTATTTCATTATCATAATTCAGTTTGACCAGAAACGCTAAGGATAATTTTATTTGCCAATATAAACGATGGATTATGATGAGCTAATCTTATCGATCACGAAGAACATCTTAAAGGGCTGGGGTTTTTGTATTTTAATCGCAAGTTGTTGGAACAAGGCGTAGCACATCCAACATCAGGAAAATTGGAAACCGTCCATTAAGTTAATGAAAAAATAGTAATAACCTAAAAATTCGAACATACTTGTAAGAGACACAAAACTTAATTAATTCAAAGCTTTACTTGGAGCAGTAAAATTACCAGAAAATCTCTCAGAGCTGTCTACATCAATCTTTGAAATAACTTTGAAATAAAGATAGCAATAGTTTTCATTACCATTCGTCCCATAGATTCATCTACCAGAAGCGGCTGAAATGTTTTTTGTAGAACCGCTAGGTAAAAACTACGAAGACGATCGCCAACGTCGAATTACAACAAGAAAGGCTTGTTTTTTAGAAATATACTTCAACTTTTGGTACACCTGTGGCATAATTCCTTTTAAGCTTATCTTCAACCCGTCGAGACAGCAAATTCTTGTAAAAGCATCTAAAGTTCAACAGGTTAGCCGAGTTAGTTAACTACGTACTCGACATTAAAAAGTTTACAAATTCAGCTTGAATTCACGAGAACTTATCTTCCTAGGCAATCTGCTTTCTCATTCACAGCACTGCAATGATTTATGGATTTAACATTGCTCGCAAGATCGATCTTGACGACTTTTCAACTAGGAGACAACTTTACTTTGATCTGGTTCACCGTATTCAAGACTTCATTAGTCAAATCCTCTTTTTCAAAACGGTTTGGTTTAATGCTGAAAGGTTTCGCTTGATCTGTCAATTGTTAAGAACTTGTGTCAATGCGTCGTTGCATACTCCAGTAAAGGTATAAATCAGAGGTGAAAATCTCTCAAGCAGTTGAGCGCAGCTCGCGGTCATGTTTTTTTTAGCCCATCTGGGGCTATAGGGATTGCTGTGTCTGTCCGTCTGTCGGTCTGCCCGCTCGATAACTTTCGAATAAATGATGTTACAAGTACCAAATTTTGCATAGAGACTCACACTAACCAACCTGAGGTTAAGTTCGAAGATGAGTTAAGTCCGCTAACCCGACGACCCTTGGGGGTCAAAAAACCCCACCTGGTAATTAAATAGCCTGAAAAGTATTTTACTAATTTCCCACCAAAATCACAAAAAATATAAACAGTTTGGCCCAATACGACAGTTTGAAGACCCGTGGGGGTCAGAAAACCTTTACCGGGTAATAAAACAGCTAAAAGATGGATTGTCTCTATTAAACAAAAATGACAAAAAGATGATTAGTTCGACAAAAATCGAAAGTATGAAAACCTGAAAGGGTTAAAAAACCCATCGAGTCTTGGTACCGTGGTTGTTTCTACATTAAAAAATAAATTTCATGGCTATAATTTTGCCTTGTCTGTCTGCATGTACGTAAGCTCTCAGAACACACGAGTTTACCTAGTGTTAATAATATGGAAGTCAAACGTTTCAG
Organism: Hydroisotoma schaefferi; assembly: GCA_034682405.1. Classification (NCBI taxonomy): domain Eukaryota; kingdom Metazoa; phylum Arthropoda; class Collembola; order Entomobryomorpha; family Isotomidae; genus Hydroisotoma; species Hydroisotoma schaefferi. The sequence goes on from JAQFZX010000276.1 coordinate 18,997, forward strand.
TTGAACGTAGAGCACTCCATAGTTCAGTGTCCTTATCTAGGAAATAAAATAACTTTTCTTTTTTAGCATGAACACCGGACTGGTCTGTTATTGTTTGTAGCAATGGTCAATTTAGAGACCCGGCGGGCGTACCAAAAGTAATTTTGGTTTAGCGTCATTAGGATAATTGTTCCAGAATCGAATTTGTAGGGACCAGTGCACTGCAGTGTTGCGGAGGTTATCAGCGTATGATAAATTAGGATAAAAAAGAACGATACACATCTCTTTACACTGCGTTTTTTTTAATTTCTTTAAATGCTTTTGTGGGTAAAAGATGATGATGAAAAACCTAAAAATTGTAGTAGAAACCTAATTTTGTAGCTCGAACTCCTAGCTCGAGCTCGAATATGAACAGTAGCTTTAGCAGGAGTTTGAGCTACAAGTTTAAGTTTCTTCATCATCTCTGTTCACATAGTATAATATGTTCCTAACTTACTCGACAGTGGGCTCTGCAAGCTGCACTCGGGTGTTATTTTTACTGAAAATATAACTACTTTTATTCTTACAGGTCAACACTTTGATAATAGGTGTCTGCTTTATGTACTTCTCATTTTCTCTGTTTCATGAGTTTATCTCCTACAACTTGCCGATAACAACTAATGTGTCCTATCCCAGAAATTTAAAATACATTAGCTGGCTTGCAGGATGTTATTTACAAGAAGCTAAGTTTGTATTTCTGATGCTGAGAAATTCAACGTTAATCTGTGAGAGTCCAGTGAATCTAGCAGAACTTGCATTTCCTGACTATATTCTTATTGCTTTTCAGTTTATAACAAAACATGTACTATTCTTTCGTAATATTTAACGTTGAGAACATACTACTGGTTAGCACTTTTACCTTATGGTACAGCGTTACAAAGTTTACAAAAGAGTGGAAAGCTGTAGAGAAGGTTGAAGTTGGCATTATAGAAGACATTATGCATCGATATCAAGATGTTAAGACAATATCTGATTCCCTTAATGTCGTAATGGGACCAATGATCCTTGCTTATATTCTAAATTCCATTGTTTATTACGCATTGTACTTGGATGGGTTGTTCATCGCTTCTGGATGGGGTAACAAAATTATATTCCTTGTATTCATGATTGGGACGGTTGTTAGCAGTTGGCTATCGGCTGACGTTTGGAATCAGGTAGAAATATTTGATAAAAAGAAACATTCGTTTCTATCTTTGGGGTTTAATTGTCTTATTTTTAAAGACTGCATCTTATTTTAATGGTTATAGATGGACCAGTTTAAAGCATGGGTATCAGAAACGGATAACGGTCTTTTTCACCCAGAAGACCACCTGAGTCGGGTTTTATTGGTGAATAAGTTAAATACGAATCCGATTGGAATTACTGGAAACGGGATGTTTGCCTTGAATTATTCATTTATAACTGGTGTAAGTTACTGGGTACAACGTTGAAAGTGTAAACCATGCGTTTTTATTTAATTCCTCGCAGCTTTTGTTCTGATGTCATTATAAGTATGGACTTTTCTTATTTTATAGGTGACATCAACTGTTGTTACATATTTCATCATTATAATTCAACTAACGCATTAAGAAGGCTGTTGATAGGATAGAATCGAGCAACTACAAATCCTTGAAACTATCAGTGGAAAGTTATAAGGCTGTCCAGGGCTGGAGTTCTTGTCGCTTTGTCTGTTTGAAATATATTACATCTCATAATTGCTTATTAAGCTAATGACATTTCAAAGTTGTTATTTCCATGAAAGTAAATGTGTGCATCATAGGCAGCCTTCTACCACTTTTTTTGCGTAAGCGCTTAGAATATTTAGTAGACATTTAACTGTATTTGATGAGCTGTAAAACAAATAATTGAATTCATAATAAAAAGTGTCAGTACTGAAACACTTCGTATTACCTACATAGTTTCAATCAACTAAGTAAGGCTTACTAATAAAGTAAACGGTTTGTTTGTAAAGAACTGCCTTATAAAAAATTGACCGTTACAGAACAAATATATTTATAAAATCGAAACATTCGATTGCCCAATTATATTATGAAACCATTAAATTGATGAATAAACAACTACTTCAAAAATTAGTGCATTTGAATACCATATACGTAAACGGAGATTTCCATGCACAATCATTGGGTACATTGAGGTTGAATTACTTGAAGTATTAGTATGAGCTGCTCTTCACAATATTTCTAGAATTATATCCTCTAGAAAGGTTTTACATGCTTTCCCTACAGGTAAAAATGGACCAGAAGCTTAAAGTTGTGACGAAAAATGGTTTTCATCTTAAAATTAAACCACAGCCTTGTTTTTTGGAAACATTCTTCAAGTTTTCATACACCTGTGGTCTTATTCCTTTTAAGTTTACCTTTCATCCGTTTAGTCAGCAAGTTCTTGTGAAAACCTCTAAATTACAACAGGTTAGCATAAGAAATGGAAAAACCTAGTCCTAACCTTGAAATTCCTAAACTTTAACTATCGAATTTTAAAATATCTGATCTCAGGTAATCTGCTTTCTTATTCACATTTCTGCAATGATTCGTGGATTTAACAAAGTTCGGAAGATTGATCTTGATAAGTTGTCAACTCGGAGACAAATTTACTTTTCTCTGATGCACCGTATTCAAGACTTTATTGGTCAAATCCTCTTTTTCAAAACGGTTTGGTTTCATACTAAGCAGTTTCGCTGTACCTACCAATTGTTTGCAACTTGTCAATCAAATGCTTCATCTCATGGTTCAGTGAAGGTAATTGTAAATATCTTTTTATAGTTATATGGAAGTTTACCTTTAAAATGCGTTGTTTCTGTGATTCTGACAGATTAATAATGTGATCAAAGTTGTCGGCTTTATGTACTTCTCAGTGGCTCTGTTCTATGTCTTCAACTTCTACCACTTGGTGATAATATCTCATGTGTCCTATTTCAAAAATCCAAAATATATTAGCCGGCTTGCAGGATGTTATTTACAAGAAGCTAAGTTTACTTTTTGGATTATGCAAAACGCAACGCTAATCTGTGAAACCCCAGTGAATCTAACAGACCTGGAATATCCTGAATGCATCCTTATATCTATTCAGTTTATAATTAACATTTTCTCATCCTTCTTTGTATCTTACGTTGACTTTATGCTGCTGGTTACAAGTTTTACCTTATGGTACAGCGCTAGCCAGTTTACAAATGAGTGGAAAACGGTAGATAAGGTTACAATTGGGGGTTTACCAGATATTATGATGAGATATCGAGATGTTAGAAATCTGTCTGACTCTCTGAATGGTGTTATGGGACCATTAATCCTTGCTAATATTGTTGATTCAATTGTTACCTATGCGTTGTATCTGGATGAATTGTTCATTTGGTCTGGATGGGCTAATACCATTGTATTGCTATTCTTCTTGACCACGACCATTTTTATTAATTGGTTTGCCGCTGATGTTTGGAATAAGGTGCAAATATTTTAGTGAAGTGATGATTTCTTAATATTGCAAGTAAATGGCAGTATAAACAATTTAATGACCAACATTTTTACTTATAATAGATGGACCAGTTTAAGGCATGGGTATCAGAAACAGATAACGTTCTTTTTCAGTCAAAAGATCACCTGGGTCGACTAGCATTGGTAAATAAGTTAACGACGAATCCGATAGGAATTACTGGAAACGGGATGTTTGCCTTGAATTATTCATTCATAACTGGTGTAAGCTAATTGTGGCATATTTTTTTGTAAACCTTGATGTTAGATTTCATTCACTATTGCCACCGGTTCTTTTTCTGCGTTATAAAGTTCAGAGAAATTTTAATTTTAATTGTAGGTGACATCAACTGTAGTTACATACTTCATCATCATAATTCAATTCAAGCATTAAAAAGGACGTTAAGTAACGAATCAAACAAATGCAACAAGAAGATCTTGAAAGTGTTGATTGGAGTAGACGTTGGCAAGGGGAGGAGAATTCTTGGTAGTTTTTTAAATACATTTTGTTGTTTTTTAAATTACTTCTGTACTTCAGTCCAAAATGTCCTCCCCAGGCATATTATTTACTTAGATTAGTAACATTGCTTATCAATCAAGTCCATTTAGTTTGTGTATGACTCTGTGTCTTCATTTTTTCATAACGCTTTTAATGTGTATTGCATTTTTAATTAAATATTTAGATTAAAGTACATATATGCTATCATAATCAAATTTATTTAGCTGTAAAGCCTCCGTTTTACTTTTCTCTGCTCTAAATTCTTTTTTATTAACCAGAAGGTAGAGCTAGTTCCTATGTTATTTCTCAGGATAGAAATCTTGCAATATTTACATGCTTTGGTAATAAAAAATTGAATTTTACTCTTAACTTGATGCGCAGTGAATTGTGTCACATAACTGTGACCTGTCCAGCTTGCTATACATTTAAAATGAGATAATGCTTGCATAGCAGTAAACCACAGGGACACGACAAGCAATATGGAATACATTGAATGTTGTCTAATTGTATTACGAATCCATTAGAATGATGAGCAAACAACAACTATTAAGTATTGACTATTAAGTAATTTAAGCACCCTCCCATAAAACGTTTTAAGCAACATTTTCATTCGGGCTAAATCATTCTGTTCGTCGAGTTTGTATTCAATTGACCAATAGTATTAACAACGTTTCTAGAAATTATATCCACGTTTAAGCAATTTTAAATGCTTTTCATCAAAGTTAAAATGGATCAGGAGCGTACAAGCGTCCAAAAAGATCGTATACATCAAATTGGTTTACGGCAGGCTTGTTTTTTAGAAGTTTTCTTTAAGTTTTGGTATTTTTTTGGGTTAATTCCTTTCAAAGTTGTCTTTGACCATTCAACCAGATTAACAGTTGTAAAAACGTCTAAAGTACAACAGGTTCGTTAACTTAAGAGATCTTTTATGCGTATCGATGAAATACAATTTATCAGAAACTCCACTAACCAAAACTTTATTTTTTTTAGACAATCTGTCTCTTCATCCACATTACTGTAATATTTCACAACTCCAACAAAGTTCGCAAGCTCGATTTTGATAACCTATCTACTCATAGGCACCTTTACTTTTTCCTAGTGCATCGCCTTCAAGAAGTGGTTATTCACATCTTGTATTTTAAAATGGTCTGGTTTCATACCGATACATTTTGCTCTATCTGTCAATTTTTAAGAACTACTACAGCCAATTCTTCTTCTCATCATACATCAGCGAAGGTAAAAATACGGCATTGTTGATATGTTTAACCAGTGCAGTATCTAAAAGACTGGAACGTTTGATATGATTTTAACAGATGAATATCTTGATAAAAATCGTATGCTTAACATACTTCTCATTTGCCTTATTGTACGAGTTTAAGTACTACATCTCCTCACTTTCACCAAATACGGCCTATCACGGAAATTCAACATACACTTCCTGGCTTACGGGATGTTATTTAGAAGAAGCTAAATTTTCGTTTATGATGATGCAAAATGCCACGCTAATCTGTAAAAGTCCGGTGAATCTAGCAGAACTGGCATTTCCTGACTGCATTCTTATAGCTTTTCAGTTTCTAGTTAATATTTTCTATTCCTTTCTTATATTCATTGAAAACCTGACGTTATTGGTTATCAGTTTCACCTTGTGGTACAGCGCTAGCCAGTTTACAAAAGAGTGGAAAGCAGCACAAAAGTTTGGAGGAGTTGGTCTTATAGCAGATATTATGATTAGATATCGAGATGTTCAAAAACTATCTGACTCTTTGAATGGCGTAATGGGACCGGTAATCCTTGCTTACATCGTTGATTCAAGTATTTATTACGCCTTGTACTTGGATGGGTTGTTCATCTCTTCTGGATGGGCTAACAAATCTGTATTCCTATTCTTCTGGATTGCAACTGTATGCATGGTGTGGTTAGCGGCTGACGTTTGGAATCAGGTAGAAATTTTGATTAAGAAAAGTGATTGATTAATACTGGATATAACCTGTGAAACGCTGAGGGTTTTTTTGGATTTTAATTAATGTTTTGGTATTAATAGATGGATAATTTCAAAGCATGGGTTTCACAAACTGATAACTTCCTTTTCCTTCCTCAAGACCACATAGGCCGGCTAGCATTGGTTAATGAGTTGAATACTAATACCATTGGGATAACTGGAAATGGAATGTTTGCCTTGAATTATTCTTTCATAACTAGCGTAAGTTAAACGCATAGTTTTATAACGTCTGTATTATCTTATGAGGCATGGCGATCTAAATTGGAAGTTTTTTTTATAGGTCACATCTTCTTTAGTTACCTATTTCATTATTATAATTCAATTTAAGAATTGAAAAGAATTTGGAAAACGGAAACTATAGTGGTGAATAGTTGTAGAATGCAATTCAAATAGTGACATTCGTCCTTGCTCTTATTACTACTACAAATGGAATGCTTGGGATGATCTATTATTTCATAACAAGTAAAGGTTCTGAATTTAACTCCAATGAAGATTAAAAATAATGCTTTGTCCAACTACACCTACATCTGTCCCACATTTCATCATTACAATTCGACCAATAACGACACGATGACAGTTTGATTGCTGTTTCTGAAATGCAAACCAATCTACCTTCAGTTTAAGGTCACTTTATTAAAGTTTTATGACCACCTAGAGTCAATATTTCCCTAATAATATCAGTATCCCTCACCGCAACCTCCTCCTGATGGGGAAAGTTTTACTAGATGAAGTTTCCTCTTGGGCCAATTTGTATGGTTCCATCCAGCCAATTCCTTATCCAAATCGCTCCAACATTACTTCTACTCCCTCCTCTTTTTACCTTAAATAAATAAAACGTTCTTGCATGAAGGACAAATAGTAAAGGAATGAGTGGACCGTCCTTCATTCTCGACTCCAAAAGTCTCCTACTTTCGCAAAGTTTTCTCTCAAGAAAAGTAGGAAACTTTTCCTCCATAAAGACACTACAAGAGGGAGGTAATAGCAGTTCTCTCGCGTAGAAACAAGTTTCTCCAGAGACAGTAATAATAACATCCCGTGTTGAGAATGCATACGAGTAATATTTCATAAACGGATCCATATGCTCCCATCCACTTAATAATGTACCTATGCCCATGTCCTCTTTATTCCACTGGCTATTTATTATTTCACGACACGCCGGTACTGGATACAGCAGCAAAAACGACCAGACTTGGACAAGAAATCACATAAAAAGTTCAAAATAACCGGAAACCAAGCAGCAAAACTTATCATCTTTAGAGCAAAAGTATTAAGAAGCATGTGGGGTGGTGTGCATGCAGATGTACCATTCAAATATTTCTTCCAACTTGGACAGGACCCAACCGGCCGAGAGTAATGGGCTAATTGATGGCTGGAAAAAGTGTTCGTCAAACTTTTACCATATCTTTTAGTTATATGCTACTGTCAACGAAGGGTGAAAACATGCTAGTTACAGTTTTATTTAGTATCACAAAGTTTACAATTTACACAATATAAGCTTTAATAAGCAGGCTGAGTGTATCTATGAAATAAATCACACGTGTACACGGAAACATTTTCAACTTTTGAGCAAGCCTTAATTGAACTTTCACTTAAACTTCTCCAGGCCACTTTGCTTATTGGCATATGTCTAAGGGTTAAGGGGACTTTCTATAATTTCATATGGGATAATTTGGTATTCGTTGCATGTGGGTGGATACAATTAGCAATTCCTATCTTAGACCAGCTTTAAAAATCTGTTTACCTAGCTTAAGCATCCTTCAGAGTTGAAGTCTTTTTTTTTTACTGAAATAGAACCTGATTTATTATAACTAAAGTCCTTAAAAGAAAGGGTCCAAAGGAAGCCCGAGGAATAAACTAATCTAGGCTCGTTTAAGGTGAAAAATTAGAGGAGGCCTGGGGCCATTTTTCAAATTACCCAAACTGATCCGTTCTCGTTCAGATTGTCATTTGTAAACTGTTGCTTGGAGCGTCACCTCCAACTTTCACCCGTGGAATACAAATATTTCCCTGTCAATGCAAATGAGACCAGAGACCACAGCCAACCAAGAATATCCATCAAGTATTGTAGGCTACTATAAGGAATGCACAAAGGGTCTGTCAAGTACGCAAACATAGGTTGAATACTAAGAGCATCTTTGGAGCCAACAGGCGTCGATGAAGTATAGGAAGGCTTGTAAAATTGTTAGTTAAATGGAATTCTGCCGTTACTTATTTTGATATTCGGTGTAATTCAATGTAGCAAAGACACTCTTTGGATCTGCCAACTACAATTCAGCAGATAATATATTTTAAATTAGAGATTTACAGCTTCGCTTCATTTGTACTATTAAAAAAAATACTGTGAAAGATAGTCTATCACAAATAGTTGTACCAGTATAGTAGTTTGACATGAATTATTTGGAAAGGGAAACTAGAAACTAGAAAGACATTATTAAAACAGAATACCTAAAAAGCTCACGAGATCAAAGGCCCTGCTTTGATTTTTAAGTTATTGGAATTTTAACACAGGAGAGAGGTTCCTAACTACGGTGTATATTCAAACATCAAATTCGCTTTCCTGCTGACATTCGTTAGTGGTTCATGTTGTATTTAAGGGACTTTAACGGTCTTTGAATGAAGGGATAATTGGATCTACTGTATTCGAGATTTTGACCAGTTTCATGGACACGAGTCTGTGTGGAGCTTTGTCTGAGAGAAAAGTATCGACTGAATCAAATCAGATGGGAGCATAGCATTCCCAAAGAAAAACGTTCCTTTTGTATTAACTCCATTTATTGTGTGACTTTAGGGGTGAAAGATTGTTGCATTGTGTTTATTAACTGTCCACAACAAGTCTTACATTTGGCATATGTTTGCCAATTTATAAAGTTAAACAGAACGAATGGCAATCCCTCTGGTACCAGCAATAACAAAGACGGCATCAGTTATGTATATTTCGAACCACGGTATAACTACAGCCCTGCCAGGAAAAAAAGTCATCTAAAAAATACTTGCCTTAGATAAAGTGTGCTATTAATTAATAAACCGTTGTAAATGAAGCTGGAAATACGTAGTTGGTCATGCGTTTGTTTCAATGATTTTATGAATGACTTGATTATTCGCGATCTGTGCGCGTGTTTACGATGTTCGCCATGCATGTGAGAACCCGATGTCTGACCTCTTAGAAGCGCTTAATTCGACGTTGTGAGACTTTTTACATCAGAACAGACAGCCATAGGCACAATGAGGCAGATTTATCTCATTTTGACCACCTACAAGGGTGGGACCGAATTTATCTATCTTCATATCTTCTTCGTACCTTGCACGCCCAGAGAATAAAACATCCGGATAGTAAAGGTTTTATTGGACTCTACAGCCAAACTAAACAGAAGACGAAGAGCGATGAATATTTTCATGCATTTTATTCCACAAGCCTTACCATGTAAAACTTACTATCAATAAACAGATGACGACGTTAAACAATAGCTGGCTAAAGAATAAACTTTGGATAATGTAGGGACACTATTTGCAATATTTCCGGGATTCTCCCTACCTTTTCCGGGTACCGGACTTGGTGGCCAACGACTTAGTGGCCAAGCGACTTAGTAGCAAATGGATTTGGATGGAAATTGATGGATGGATTGGCAAAACAATTTGAAGACTATGCTATTTAAAAATTAAAACAAAACGGCCAAATAATCCATAAAACTAATATAGTGTTTCTAGAAATTACTCCCTTGGGGAGTAATTGTTTCAAAGGAAAAATTGAAAAACTGCTAACATGGGTAAGATAGGGCGAATTTTTATTTTTAATATCGAAAGGTAGGAGTTATTCCGGGGGGAGTAATAACTAGAAATACATTAATCACGAAATTTCAGTGTCAGTGGTTAAAAAATCAGTACAAAATATCTGAAAAATAAATTTAAAAACGGCTAGAATAATGCAGACAACTTTATTAAAGCTAAGGAGTGTATTCTTTAGAGTTTTTTCATTTCAGTTTTAAAACTGAAATGGACAACGGTTCGAAAGTTATCGCGTCGACGAACAGTCAGCAAGTCAGACAGCTAGCATGGCAGAGCATTCACATAAAGGCTTCGGTACGCTAACCTTAATAAACATAAGCCTATAAAGATAATAAATAATTATTAATAAAGTCTTTTACATATAAAATATAATAAACTCTTCGGGTTTCTCTATAAAATTACAGTGTGTGTTACTTTTACAAGCAATAATATGTTTTGGCCACCAAGTCCATTTGCCACCAAGCCGTTTCATGCCAATAAGTCGTTGGCCACCAAGTCCATTTGCCACTAAGTCACTTTGCCACCAAGTCGTAGACTCCCTTTTCCAGTTAAAAATTTAAATTTGCGCTATCATAACGGTATGTTGTAGACGTATCATGCATTAAAGAAACTCACTATGTAGTTTTTCTACGGTGTATGTCAGTCGCATGGAATTTCAGTTACTGAAGCCATTAGACTTAATTATCTCAACAGCTCCAGGCACTAGAAGAGTCAGAGTAATTACCCGGGTGCAGATCAGCCACTAATCAGTTGGAAAAAGTGTCTCCGACAAAGAAGGAAGTTTATATTTGTATTAAAATCACCTCTAACGCTTTAGTAAAGAAAGCCCCATCGTGTAATGGAGATAGGGTAAATAGTTCAATTTCTCCCATTAAGAGATTTACTTTCCGATAAGCTGCATATAAAAGGGAGTAATAAGAAAGAAATCCAGTCTCCCCAATAGTTACCACCCTTTTCCTGACTTTTTAATAGGATTCTTCTCAATTAACTGTTAGATTAGGTGCTTAATGGTTTTACGTACAGTTTGGGATGACTATCTAAGCTTTTTAATAGTTTGCCCAAGTTCTTTGACTATGAAGAAAAAGGTTCGCATAATTTGTTTTTTAATCAGTAATCACGCCCGAAATAGCCTTATATTTCATATGAAATGTATACTTGAGCAGAAATAGGTGTTGAAAACGGAATACAGGGATATTAAGGAAATGATACAATGTTGAAACACACAATACATACTAGTAAAAACTGGACAGTCAGTACAGTGCATGGTATAAGTAATTAAATAATTACTTATTTTTTTCACTATTTCTGTACTTTTTAAAACTAAAAGCGTCATGGCGTACTTTTAACAGTTTATGTAAGTAAAATATTTAAAACATAATTAGTCGTAATATGTAAAGCGTATGCAAACATTATACAGTACCAGTAGGAGATAAATCTATCAATAATGGGCTCAGACTATACTCCCCTCAGGTCGAAGACTTGGTGGTTTACTCTCCCACTATATATTTATTTAAATTGGTTTACTAAATTATTGTACTTCTGAATAGTCTTTGCTACTTTCCCTGTCAAGCTCTGGTAGCCAGCAGGCCTAATTGTTTGTTTGACAACAAGAGCAACTTACACATTGTAGAGTCTACGATGAATGCATAATCGAAATTATTATCATTATTGCTTACCTTTATCACATTTTACGTGACCTGATATTGAGATAAATATGACTGTACTACATATTATATATCATTGTCACTCCAATAAATCATTGAACTGAACTGAACTGAATTATCCATTCTATAATAACTATCACAGTCGAAGCTAAAAATACTTGTGAACTTGATAGATTTAATTTATAGTAGATACTCAAACATGCAAAAAACGCTTGTATGAGTTCTTTCGAAGGAATTATACTGTAAAGTGACCACTTATGCAGTATAATTCCTTCCATGTCAAAAATAGATTCCTTTACAATGAGTTCTGGGTTTAATTCCACTGGCGAATCATTGTTAGGGACTTTTAATTCTTAATATGGAAAGATAAGGGGAATTATTTGGAGAAGAGTACTATTGTATGGGGGATTAAAATAGAAAAAACCATAATCGATTGCATGTTTGAAGACGTTCTTCATGTTATTAAATGGTATTCAGACAAATACAGGGCTTTCCTGCTTCATGAAGTTCCTTCAAAAAAACTACAAGCCATAATAAGTCGTCAGCTGCCGTCTGGACGGGCGGAGCACTCTCACAGGCAACGGGGAGCTTTCTCTAAACTTTCTTTCTCGGATGCGGAGTCAAATTCGGGCGAAAGAGGGTAGGTGGCATTTTATTAACTGTGACTGAGAAACTGAACTAATGCATGCTACACCAAGATTGTTTATTCCCTTTCTTCATACATTTAATTATCTATTGACAGCTCTAAAGCTAAAATAAATTAGAAAAGATTGTCTCGTTGTCCATGTTAATATTTTCAGTTAAAAAATAGTATAAAAAATTAACAAAAACGACAAATTTGTTAAGAAATGGTGATTAAGATGCGGAATGCGGGGCAGTCATCAATTCATTTATTTTAGTCGAATTCTGTCTTGTCAGAAGAACGTTTTTTTATGTAAAATATCCAGGAAGTTAATACAATAACTTCCGTTCAAGATATACGAAATTTTGGTTTGTCGGTTCTTAAAGTTTTCACCCGATACATGTACCCTATTGTCTCCAGTAGCGGCCCGGGCTACTAGTAATTAATTTTTCAGTTTTTTTCGGGTAAAATTTAAGATACAATTTAAAGGGGGCAATTACAATTAATAGTAATTAAGGGGGCCACTATTTGAGGAGGGCCACTATTCGATATAATTTGGTAATATCTTGTAAGGTTGAGTTTGATCAGTTACAACACCATATATCTCCTTAAAAGATTGAACTACCTACTTGGATTTGTTTTTCTTTATTTATTGCCGTTTAACTTTAAATATTCATTTTGTTAACTATGTTATTATTACTGAGTCATTTTTTCATCGCCGTCCATCGACCGACGATATGATCAAGAAAGCTGTTGGATTTTGAAATTGTATGCAGTTTTGTTGAAGCTGAACTTGCTTACGTGTTCCGTTACTTAACAATAATCATTTAAATTTAGTAATGTATAGTTATACATTACTGTCGACAGTACTTTACACTTTTTGGCCATTCATAAGATTTTAAAATGTTTGAGTGCATATTTAAAAAAATATTAATGAAGAAAATATTTTTGGAATTTTGATAGATAAATAAATTGCAAACTTTTAATTTTAAACGATAGCTTTTTAAACTATCAACTGTACTCAAGAAATTTTTGATTTTACTTAGGTAATTTACAAATGCTAAAAATAATCTAGACATGTCATAATTTAGTGCTTGGATGAAGGCTAAAGAGTAACTATATTTTAGCAAAGGGGTAATATATAGCGATGAATTATTTTACTTGGAGCTGAATACCATTTCAACTATTCAGATTGGCATGTGGAGTAAATACTATTTCGTTATAAGGGTATGTGTATCGGTAAATGAATAATTAATTCCGGAAATGCGGTATGTTGGTTAGAGTGTATACCTATTTATACATGAATCTACTTTACAATTTGATCTCCCTTCAAGTTGAACCTGTATTTCATTTATGCGTATTTCATGGGCGATCTTTGTATTACGGAGCTATTTTTTCAATACTGCCGAATAAATAAGAATTATCACCAATATGCGTAAGCCGAGGGTATCATATCGGAGCTTGCGAGAAGAGTGTAGGGACCGTGCGCATGTTAATGTTACTTGTGCTAGAATATATTGCTGCTTTTTCGGTTTTTACATTACTTCTCTTGATAGGCAGACCCCACTACCCGCACGACTACTACCCGTTTGTATTCTTGTGGTGTGCAATTTCTCTGCTGCAGATAGCTTCACGCCGGATAGGGGAATTCAGTTGCTGCATCCATAATCCCAGCAAGGCAGTATCGGTCCGAGTGCCTCCGCAAGAAGTACTCACACGAGAGAAGCACGGGCCGAAAAAATAAACAGTTTTCAGTTTATTATATTAGCCCAACTTTATTCTGAAGACTTACCATTTTTTAGACCGAAATAGTACTACTTGGGCTTGAAATCTACTGGACTTCTACGAAGTACAGTTTTGAAATACGACATTTATACAAATTCTGGATTAAACTAACATCTGAACTTAAGTCCATGGTTTCCCTCTCGTGTTAATCTCCAGTTCAATGTAGTTTGCAGTTTCAATGGGTAATTTCTATAAAAAAACCTGTAGACTTTTAATGGAAATAAACTGGAAACTTTCACCGAAGCCGAGCCGAGATTGTAGGCTCTAAAGCGTATTTTAGTCGCAACGGATTGCCGTCGTTGATATTCAGAAGGAGTGATAGCACGTAATTATTAACCCTACTGGAATAAGGGCTGTTCAGAAGCTTGTTTATTTAACAAATCTCACAAAAAACAACGAAGATGCTACTTGTTGGTTGCGAGGTAAAGGAAAACAAAGGTTACAAATGCTGTAGTATTTTGTTTGATCCGATCTTCCGTAGAAGTCCTATTCTTGAGTAGGTTTTGTGAGTTTCTCTGTTGTTGTTTTGATCCCGGATCATCTCTTACGAATTCGGATTTGTGTGATTTATCAACCATCATCATGTAAGCTAAGAAAGCAGCCGGGTGTAACTTAATCCAACTTGTATCTAGTGGAATATCAACTACCACAGTAGTTTACCAGTGACAATACTGTGTTTCTTCTAGATATTAAATTTACTTTGTAACATTTCTCTTCTCCAACTAGTCCTCTGTGATCCAACGGTCTAGGATTTCTAGGAACAATTTACAATCGTTTGTTCTTTTTGACATGTCTTTCGAAGTGATCCAGTTCCGTAAAAATAATACTGAGTCATCTACTGATCTTTTACATCTCTGCATGATCATAGACTCGTTAAAAAGTAAAGACGTACTTCGAGTTACGTATTTCCACATGCTAGATGAATCTACCGGTTGGTAAAACTTTCTTCAGACTTTACAAGGATTCTCGTGAAACTTTTGAGCTTTGATGTTGGTCGAATAGAAAAGGTGATTTCACTCATCCATTGCTCTGTTTGCTGAAGCATGCATACACGAACCTGCATGCAGGGAAAGTTGGTTAGACTGATTTAGTGACAACTGTGTTTTCTCACTTATCTTTCCATCTGATAAAAGTTTATCGTAAAAATAAGAATGCGACGTTGAGAGAGAGGCTGGTTTGAGAGAGTTAGAGTTTAAGTAACTTATCAATTTCAAGTCTTGTTAACTTCAAGATTCTGCTATGAATTTTATTTACATTCCACCCAGCATTTCTGGTTTTTGAGAACGTATCTAGGCAGATGCGGGGAAAGTAGTGCTGCTATGCTAGCTGGAAAACTTCCCGAACATAAAATAAGACAGCTTTGTAGAAAACTTTTGTAAAGTAACTTGTCAACGTGTAATATCATCTCAGCGAACAGCCTTAACCTAACTGACTTACTGAACAGAACCAAAACCAATCAGGGTTCTTACCAGCTTTCCTATTTGCTACTACAAAATAACACCTGTGGTTCTTCATCTGTACCTTCTGAAAGTCTAGAATCCAACGAGATCTTGGAAATTTCAATTACTAAAATTGTACCTTTTCCATCAACAACTAATCCGGTTTGAACCTGGTCATCTTGGAACTGTAGGTGAGAATTATTTTTTTAATGGTACTTCAACAACTTGGAAGATTTTGTAGCCCCCTAAACACCTATAACGGTAACTTATGCATATGTAGTTTATCACGAGGGGGTTAAAAACCAGACTCAGCCCACATTTATAACGTCCATCCCCAAACTGTATAAATATAAAGTAATACAAGCATGTTTTGAATTTCGAATAGAACCTATCTTTCAACATTTAAAGCCATTACTAATTAGGTTTCTGAAGTAAAAGTAACTCTAGAGCTTTAGCCTTTAGCACCAGTGCCTCTCGAGTAATAGTTTTATCAAAAATATCTAAAATGTAGTATTGCCGGAGCTACTGCTAGAGTACAAATATTAAGAAGTAAGAAGCATCTTGGTAATCAAAATAGAGGGACTTAATTACTGCATTTCTCTATAAAATAATGAGTAATTGATAGGTTTCAATTTGGATTTGAAAACCCAATATTCCTCTCTAAATTTCATGTCTTCAAAGGAGGGCGTAGAGGGCTTTCTAACAGGGTATATTGGCTTTGGCTATTTTGGCTATAATTATTTGTCTCAACTTCACTAGAAATAAACTATTGAACCTGCTGAGAAAACTCATTAATTCAGTGGTTTAATTAATTTCTGTAGAATATCCTAAGCAGGAGCATCATCACCGACTGTTGTGTTTCATTGCGTTGTACCAGGCTAGGGTTAGATTAGGTAGGTGAATAATTAATTCCGGATTTGGTATTCCTGCCAGTTGACGTTTCTGCAGAACGAGCTAGACTGATTTAATTTTATGCGTATCCAAGTGTACTTTATGGTGCCGTGTTTTATTAATATTATAATTTCAATGCTAAAACAATTCCCAATCTGACTGATTTTGCAAATGCTTCTAGCTAAATGAACTAAGCATGTAATAGAAAGAAAGAAGTTCATCTATACTGTTAAAAAGGTATTAAATACGTTTGTGAAAGTTACACAGAAACGAATTAAATGATTAATGGTATTTCTTTCAAAACAGCCCTTCTGATGAAGCACAGCTTGTCAGGGAGTTCTGCCTGGCTGTGGCTCAATACACTACCATTGTGTTATCCTGGCCCTGGCTCATTGTAATTCAGGGAAATATGGCTTGCGATGAAGGAGATAAAGGTTCTTTCTTGTGATATGATGGATGAATTATATTGTATCCAGGCTCAATGTTAAATTCAGGGTAGGAAATGAAATACCTATGCGTGGGTAATGCGAGTTGGATGAGTAACTTACCCGAATATTAAATTACTTAAATCGTGCTTAACTTCATTAAGAAGTAACGACAGGTTTCTAACCTGAAATTAAACATAATATTTAAATTTAGGTTTTTGAATCAGCGACCAAACAAAATTCAATTAAAAAAACACCCATGTTAACAAAGGAAAGTAAACAATGTGTTTGCCACAGGATTCACTACAAAATTACACTTTCTAAACAGTATTTTCTCCCGTTATCTATTTTCCGGTTACGTTTGTGTTTTATTCTTTGTTGGCATAAGTGCTTGCTTAGCCAAGCACCAGCAGTAATAATCATACCTAACTTTATAAATAATTGTTAGTCTTATCCAATGTTTCCAAGTGTCTTGAGGTAGTAATCTACACAAGTGTGGAAAGGTCCATAAGAGGTCAGCTCTAACGACCTAGCAGACAGCTACCTTCTTCCACTCATGGGATATTATTACTCTAATTATACTTTAACTTATTGCAAAGACTAGGCTGCCACAGCACAAACACGGATTCTCGTGTTGTGTTGTTGCCGAATGACAAAACCTCCTCCTCACGCTTTACTTCTTTAACTGCTAATGTAATAATCCAACTTTAAAGCGGCTACAACAACAGTAAATACTAAGGTAGTCTTCTAGTAAATTCTACTACATGAAAGGATTTAACGACCGTGCGGCAAAAATAATAGGCAAATAAATTGCTTTGTTGCCTAAACCTCCGTCGTTCGCATGTTCTGTAGTATTATAATGATATAGGGTAATATCTATCTGGAGGCTGTGTGTTACAAGACAACTACTATAGGGTATGATATTATTTGCATTATCTAGTGGACCATAAATTTAATTGCTTTGTATCCAACCAGGCCAGCCAATCCTCTTTCCGGTGCTTAGCGAATAAAATTAATAGTTTCGTTTGTTTGTTCGTTATCTCGGATCGGATGACACTGCAGGATAGCAATTACCTCGAGTTTTCTCTCCGTCTTTCGAAGAATGAGCAGAGTTAGGTTGCATAATATAAGGGGTTTTGGGGTTGAATTTAAAACCCAAGGCTGCAAACTCACATACTAAAGGTTAAGGTTTCGATAATGTTATTTAAAAATGAAAATAAATTCGTAGTGTCTAGCGTAGCAGGTGTTTTTTTTATCGCTCAACCCAATTTAAAAGAACTGTGTCGATAAAGCTTTAGGTTTTTTAGAACTAGTTATTAGAAATAGCACTACTTATACATACTTGAAAATATCTACGCTTTAAATTTTGAAACTGTTGAGAGTAACTTGAACATTTGTTGAGTGTGTTGTTAGTTTTGCTTCGCTTGGTCGGTTCGCCGTCACATGAACGATCTAGCTAAACATAGACGTGCATTACGTCAAATCATCACCACATACCACCGAAGCTGAAGACAGAACAGAGGAGTTTCAGTTTACTTCCGTGGAGGACAATATTCTCCTAAATTGGAGTAATAATAATAATATTATTACTGAGATAGCATAATGGTAAATAAACACAAGTTCATAAGTAATTCCCATGTTCTCCCTACTTTCAGCTAATACCCGGGCAGCCGTAGCACAATAACAACATTTATCATATCATGATTCACGGTCAGTGTGGCAAGTTTTTGTGTGGCAAGTTAAAAAAGTTACGTTGGCAAGTTTTTAAAATGGCCATTTGCAGAGTGGCAAGTAATAAATTTCTGAAAAGTTAGAGTGGCAAGTTGTTCAAAAATAACATTTGTCAGTTTATTATCTTCGAACAGTTCATTTCGTCTTAAGCAATATTGGAATCCTTTCAGCTACTTTTTAAATCCAATCGTGGAAGTTTGGAACCGTTTTACAATCTTTACCATAACTTTGACAAAGTTTCCGTAATTTGTAATTATACCTGCGGTAGTTTTTTTGAAGAGGTAGATAAGTAGATTATGCTTAACAAGAGTATTTGTTTGTACGTTAAGTACAAATCTCCTCTCGCTTAGTGCTATGAAAGACTTCCGGTACCACATATTCTTTTAAGCAAGAGGGGTCACTTTTAAGGGCTGTTTGTCTACTCTGGTCAACCGTACGTGCCATGCCTTAACACTGGCGTTTGGCATCAAAGAAGAGGTTTCAAAGAGGTGCATCGAGAATGGTTCTGTTCATAATCTGGGTGGCAGTTAAAAGTAATTGATGATGAATATGTAAACGCTACATCTTTTGTTTAAATGTAGCGTAATGCAATGCTTAAATACCTAGCTCTGTGTGGTTCATGACTTGAGTGTGTTCCGTTCTTAGACCATCCTTATCGACCCTTTGACCACTTCCCATTCGTATTTATTAAGGATGCAGTGCAGTGACGTCTTTTATCACAATAATCATATTTTTTTATCGCTTTTTTATCGGGTCACTCTTTTAGAATACGTGTATCCGCAATAAGCCAATTTTAAAGTACCCTTAGTACTATAATATTCAGCGTAGGCGAAACCCATCTTGAATTAGTGAAGGTTCGAGCAGGACTAAAAGCAATGAATGTCCTGGTGTAGTGAATGAACAAGGAATATGACTGTGCTAATTGAGCTGATAATCTAGTCATTATTTTACATCTTGCCACTTTGGATTTTACAAAATTATAATCTTTCCACCTTAACTATTTTGGCTTTGATTTAAGTTCGAAAACTTGCCACTTTGTAACTTGCCATACTGACCGGATACCATTTATCATACAGTTCTCTCATGGCAAACACGATTGCCGTATGTGTGTGAACATCACTGTTTGTTTAGGATTATCGAGGTAAGCTCTGCAAAGCCTCAAAACACCCGTAAACTACAACAGTACAAGATCTATAAAGATCCGCTCTACTTTCTATGGGCTGGGTACTTTTTCCGAAAGCAAAACGGAAAGCCACGCGTTGAAAACAAAACATATTTTTTTGTATTGAAAAGTTCATCTTTTAATGTTTTTGAAAGTACATTCTAAATAAATGCCATCCGATGATCCTACTTACAAGGAAAATACAACAGGTACTATTGTAAGGTTTTGAAACAACTACTTGAAAACGCCAGATAATGTGAGGTTTGATAGGTTTGGGGTTTCGCATCAGAAGGAGGTTTAACATTAAATCGATGATGTACTCTTAAATATAATTTAAAATTTTCGCAGTATTGCTTGTTATAAAGCTAATGTCAAAACTTTTACCGGTCTCTGCTTCTTAGCTGGCAGAATACTAATACTCATAAATACAAAACTACAGCCCTCAAACTCATTACTCATTTATGAAAAAAATAGCTACGAATTTTTCTAGCAGTGCAATACACTTAATAAAAGTAACGAAAGAAACCTATGACGGTTGGAAGTAGGTATTCCTTGTTCTACATACAATATAATCTCAACTGGAATGGGTAAATCATATTATTACTACAAAGGTTCTATTACTTAAACTTCCCGTTTCTCAAGTTGACTTCCATCCACCTCCGTTTATGTTTTGTGGCTCAGGAAATAATTTTCGAACCCAAAAACTCCTTTGCCAACGAATACTTTCGTATTGATCGCTGACCTATGGCAATTTCAACAGTAGCTTATATAACTGTCGTCCATGTTTGGTAAGTGGTAGATGCAACTAATTTATATCTCAACCAACATAACATGTCATCGTGTGGAACTCAAGCAAACCTAAACTTTAAGCTTATACTTGCTTGAAAGCTTAGCTAACTTCTGTACTTTACTTAGACAAGGACATAAGATTCTACGATTATGAGCCTAATAGAATGTATCGAGTTTCATTGAATTATTCAGTAACGATCAGAACAGCGGTTGACCTTTGTATAGTAGGATAGCTTCAAGACCTTTCTGAACGGTGAAATAGGCTACTATGGCATTAACTTTCATAGCCGTAACTCTTCGACACTGCTGACGCATATATTGGATTTATAAGTAGAGGAACAGGAGGGTGAAATGACTCGACTGACGATCAAAGAACCAAGCAGGAAGTATTTGTATTACAGAAGGAAGGACAAAATGGGATCGATGTTGATGTTAAAGTAGAAAAAAGAAGGAAAAAAATGCACAAGTAAAGGAGCTTTTTATCGATCTAGCTGAAGAAGAGGCAAACAACAGAACCGATAGCCCCATGATTCTTGATGAGAATTCCTAACGTGCAATCTTATCTTTTCTTACTATGAATAGAGGATGGAAGATAAAAGAGGTAATAAAATGTCCTCCCTTGCATGTCTTACTGGATGCCTTTCGAGTGGGCGTAGCTATAGATTAATTCCCCTGGGCAGGGAGTATTTATTATGGAGATTTAGGAATTTACAAGAAAGCTAAAAAAAATGGTTAAAACAACTGGATTTTGGTTTAAACTCCAGGTTTACTTTTTTAGTGTATCACATTTTTAAAATTTTGGTCTAATCTGGGGAAAAGTATTCCAAAGCCAATTAAATTTTTTATTATATATTCATTGCTAGATTGAAATATGCCGAAGTAAGTTGATCGTGCTTGGATGGTTTGGAGTATTAAACTAATTATAATTGCTTATCTTTAAGCAGCTACCGAATACTTATTAAGATTTTGAGTTGTAGAACAGAACAACTGAGCTTGGGATATGATATAACCAAGGTGGTAAAATTCATCTATAACTAGATTTATAGATTTATTTTCACCACCTTGGTTATAACTTTCACCTTAAATCTAAACAACAACCTGTTCGATTCTACCCGGTACTAATGCATGTCTTGCTTTCCTTTCATCCTATCCTATTCTCAATTCATCAAAAAGTTTCATATATATTCCTATACAAGCCGATCGAATAGAGTACACTTTCTTCGATCTTCTACCAAATAACGGATAATGGTCAGTAACCAACCACCAGAGAAGTGTAGAAAGGGATTCTGTCGAACTTGCAAAAGTTCAACACACGATCAAAGGTCTTGCTTCTCGTTAACTGTTGGTAGGGGGTCGATAAATGACAGGAAAGGGCAAGAGCAAAACCCAACATAGTAAATACCAACCAATGCAATGGCAGAAAGTAGACAGAAATAAAGTATAAATAGTTATCGTGGAGGGAGAGACTTGCTGTTGACTTTGAAAACATGGAGGTCTACGATTGTCTTCTGGATAAAGGACCACGTTGAACAAATACTGGTACGTCTTCAATGATTTCTGTCGATTGTTTTACCTTAAAAATTGTTTTACCTTCCCTTTTAAACTCGTTGTTCTTCTGTTTAATTTTGTCATTGGTATTCACCCGGGTTTTTAAGAGCAACTGCTTCTGATCTACCCGGAAAGTGTTTTATTGTTTGGTATAATAAACTCCACGACCCTGGCCTTGCTTTGTCAGCGTCTGTGAAGAAATTTACTCTTTTATGCAACGAATCTTTCTGCAAGTTACTTTTCTTTAAGCAATAAAATTATATAAAAAGTACACCTGGCTTTGGAAGTTTGGTAGACTCCAAGGTCTAAGTGCCTTTTGTTTTTATTGTAGCCAGATGTGTCAAAACCCTTACAGGGTAAATAATTTAGCATATAAAATGTTTTTGGGTTCTGGGTGTCTTACGTAAACTTTCTCTACATCGTATGAAAAAAAGCCTACCAAGAGCTAACTAACTGAACTATCTACCTGGCATAATAAGAGTTGATGACATGATAACAGGTGTGTGCAACATGTACAAAAAGTGCACGTGCTTTTACTAAGTTAAGTAAGCATGTATAAGCATATATGGGCTGTACAAACACTAGAATCTAGCTACTACTACATAGTATGTGTAAACAACTCCTGTTTTACTACTTGAACAACTCGAAAGGACTTATTTCCTACGCCCAAGCTTCATTCATACTTGGAAGAATTCAGTTACGACGAGATGGAGACGAGAAATGGTAAATTAAACAGTAAAACCTGCCTAAGGTTGGAGAAACCCGGCGTAAAAGGTACATAAAAGCAGAAAGCGCTGAGGAAGATATACAAAGGATGTTTTAACGTTTTACAACACAAATTCAGAGAGTAAGGCGTTTTTAGTTTAAAGTCTCCAAACTTATGTAAAAGTTGAATGCATTTCTGAAAAATATCTGCGGAATTGCCATCCCAAAAACCGTATTTATTTCGTGTAACTTCGTGAAAGTATGTGTAGTAATAAGGAGAAAACTGCAAACATGGTACTATACTACTGCAAGTTATAGTACTAAAACCCGACGTTCTTCGGGAACTGAGTATTCTCAAGGGAAATTACTTTACTTATGAAAAGTTAATAGTTGCCGGGACAAGAATATAAAGTTTTTTGTATGGAAATAGATAGAAATAGGGAAAAGTTTGCAGTAAATTAAACTCACTATGCACAAACTTTAGGTACAAATGATGATTTAATTTAACAAGTACATGAATAGTGTTAATTCGAAGCTTTCTAGTTCAGTGTATAATTCTTTATATTTTTTTATTTATTTCTGAAACAATTTTATCTAGTTAGTTAATTATTGGGACAAAGCTACAGGTTGTTTCATCCATGTGGTCAATCCTCTCAAGAGTGAGTCGCAATAATACTGGAACTTGTTGCTTCATAACTTAACGCTAACATTATTAATATTTAGTATGCATTATTACCAACTTACTAACGCCAACTAATGGGAATAGCTGCCTGTGTCCCAACTTGAATTTCGATACTTTCTATCTTTGATACATTATATAGTTTGCTCCGCTTCCTCCTCTGCAATTTTGTGCAGAAATAAACGTTTTGTTTTCAAGTTTCGTGCTGAGATTAAAAAACACCTTATTTATGACATGGATAATTTAAAATAGCCGTCCTGCTCCTTCAATCATAGCCAACTTTCCTAGAATTCAAATAGCAAGCTTATATCTACTCTCCAAATTCGTTTTATTAACTTATAAATCTAAAACTGTTCATCATCCGTAAGAAAAATATTCTCTTTGCCCAGCTTGGGTGAGCGTTAGGAGATAAATTGGATTAATTTCGATGCACCTCAACTGCTCAAGGCAGGTTTTAAACACAACAAACTTCGCGTGTAAAGTAAAAGGGGAAAGCCCATGACTAAAGTTGAGTCATGCTAATAACTAAACATCCACGGCATCGCTACACCTTATAATAGGCAGAATATTCTATTAGAAATCGTCTCCTGTACGCGGTAGCAGTTGTATAGTAACAGTTGCAGTGGGAGTTAGAATACCCGGTTGTGTACATAAATGACAGCATAACACAGTAAAACTCCCCCTTCTACTACTACTACTAAAACCACTACTACTTCTACTACTTCTGCAACTACTAATGCTACTGCAATTACTACTACTACTGCAACTACTACTACTACTACTACTACTACTACTACAGCCACCACTACTGCTACTGCTACTACAACCACCACTTCTACTACCTGCAATCTCTGAGTAAACTAGTACCGTATTCCCCCGACAATAGGCCGTCC
This sequence comes from Hydroisotoma schaefferi, assembly GCA_034682405.1. Taxonomy (NCBI): domain Eukaryota; kingdom Metazoa; phylum Arthropoda; class Collembola; order Entomobryomorpha; family Isotomidae; genus Hydroisotoma; species Hydroisotoma schaefferi. Next base: position 43,087 of record JAQFZX010000276.1, read on the forward strand.
GAGTTAATTAACCCGCATGCTATCCTTCACATGGTAAAAGGGGTATCTCTCCCATATTAAATATGCTTCAAAAATCAATTTTTGATGCATAATCCGCGGTCTATTATCTAGAGAATACGGTAGTTGTCTAGATTAATCGGATGGCCACCATTGCATTGCAGTAGTCGTCTGCAGAATGTATTTTCCATTAATTAAACTATTAAAAGATTAAATAGTAGTTAATTTCAAACTGCTTCATCATTAGAATTTTTCTAAGATACTGAAAACATTAATGTAAATCTTTTGGAACCAATGCTTCCTAGCTGATCGTGCTATGCAATGCATTTATGAAAGCCTTAATTTTATTTCCAAAAATCTACAACATAAACTGCTTGTAAAGTATACTATCGGTATTTCGTATGATTAAGTTTTGAAAACAAGTTTAACGTAGAAAGTTTCAGAGTAGGATTTCCCAACTTCCTTTCTCCAGTTTTCTCTCCCCCTTCCAGTCAGAGATTCCCATCTAGATTAGGAACTTTTAGCAATGCACCCACTGCACAAAACTTTACCCCTGCTTCAATAACTAGCGAGAAATACATATAATATACAGCATACTCTATAAATGTGCACATCGAGGGTAAAAAAACTGTATATAACTTTGCCATTAAACGGGCTAACGGTAGGTTCATATATTATGCACGGGGATAATATTTACATCGATTTAAAAAACATACCTAGGTGTTTGCAATACTTTTATACCTAATTCAGTAACGAACGAGTACTCATGGTTTTCAGTATTTAATTAGCTAAACATTTGAAAAGTTCTGTTTTCGAATTCTTTGGACAGACCCTATAATATTACCAACTCCCGCATGCAAGGCAGCACCCGGGTAAAGTAGACAACGTAATTGCTATCATCATCTGCTCCCCCTTTTACGGCTTAGGTACACATATAAATCTAATAAAATAAATATGAGCCTCGGCACAAGCAACCATATAATATTCTCTGGATTCACGTACATAAAATTATACCCACCTTGCGTTACAACAGAGCAGTATTATAGACGGCTACAGAAACGGTGGAAATAACATGCAATCGATCTATAAAAGTAACAACAAGTCATTTCCTCGCAAAATAACACGCCTTTTCTCCGTTTCATCTTGCTGCCAAAATGTATTATAAAAAGCCTCTCTAAGAACAAAGCAGATAATCGGCCATTTCCTCCTGAAGTGAAATATTCTATGCATTTCATACTCAATTGCTAATACTAAAGACAGGAGGACAAAAAATAAATCAAATTGTATAAAAATTTATCAAGAAAACTGATGAATTCCTCCAATCTTTCTAAAAGTACCGTATTTCTCGATTTAATTCCCCACCCCGGTATAATTCCTCATTGGTTTGAGCCATTTGACGTAGTAATCGCCCCCCCCCCCGGAATACTTCCCCACCCTAAATAGTTCCCCATGCTTCCAATATGCATGCTATTTGACATAGTTTTAATTATACATTTAATATAATTAGTCAAGAATTAGGTAACTAAAAATGTTTAATTTATACACAATTAATGTACCGATCAGTATCACTTCGTATCTTAATACTTTTTAGTGTCAACTAAGGATGTTTTGAATTTACTTTCAAGGAAATATTTTTTTTAAATTAATAAATCGGATTTTAAATAGATTAATATATTTTAATAATATAATTTTAATAATAAATGTTTTAGTTTTACTTCAGTACTTTCCTAAAATAATTAATTTTTCAGAAACTGATTTTCCAATTGGTAATTTTGTAGCATGATTTTAATTTAATTTGTATAAACTTATACATGTGTAACTAACCAATCCTACATTTTTTAGTCATCTTGATTCATGACTACAATTTTAGAAATGAATTTCCATAAAAATTGCATTACAGTACAATTGCATCAGTTCTTACATTAGAAATGTAAATTGAATTAAAATCATGTTACAAAATTAAGAACAGGTAAATTAGTTACTTAAAAATTGTCGTCTTCAATTGTAGAATAATTAATGTTAATTTATTAAAACATTTAGCAAACTTCAGTAATGGAGAAAATGTTGATGAATTATTTATTTAAAGCTGACTTTTTGAAAGATAATAGTGAAGAAAAACTAGATTCTCGATGGAAAAAGAATTTTGGATTGAGTTAGTAATTCCCCCCCCCCCTTGAATAATTTCTCCACCCCCCCCCCGGTTTAATTCCCTATGGTAAATCAGAGGTTGAATAATAAATTCCCCGGGGGAAGATGCAAGTAGCAGTTATCAAAATTTTATAATTATTTTTCAAATTACAAGGAATAATAGTTCACCTCACCGATGATATCCAACTATGAAGTATTTTGTGAACTTTGATTCAATTATTACATGAAAAGCGAATCCGGCTTAATTAAATTCACCTTTGTTCAACATTGCATGTTAAAATATTTCTAGAAATAAGTGAATGGATTCACTGAGTCAGGATAAAGCAGCTCGTAGATTGTGATTAGTTTTCATTAGGTTGACTGCGCTTGCTTTTACCTACCTAACTTTCCCATAAAAAGAAACCTCTCATCATACTTCTATCAAGCAAAAGCAACCCATTCTACGTAAATAAGCACTTGGAGTGGAAACTCATGCAGGTAATAGAAATAGAAATTACTCAGTGGAAAACTGCTCTCCTTGTTAAAACTAACCTGTAATTTGTAGATAATAATTTAAACACTCAGAGTCAATATTAAAAAATGGCTGACTGAGTGATGAGTTCTATTGAACGGTTAATCAATGCATGGTTGACATTTACACTTGACGGGAATATGCTGAGAGAATTTTAGCTTTAATAATTTATGATTGTAATTTCGCATGAATTATTTTTTCCATCATGCGGACTAAAACTGTAGCAAGCATCTCTAAGCAATGGGGGCGTTTGTTCATTCATTCCTAGTTATAAATCCAGCAAATTTAGAAAGGCTGCTGGATAATTAACATCGGGCCGGTTTTAATGAAACCTCAATTTCATGGTGAATGTGGAGTTCATTTCGAGCTTTCAAAATGTATCCAATATAAAAGCGTATAGAGAATTTTCTATATAATTGCTTTGCTTTATCGATCGATAATCTCTGTCTAACTACGCAAATGCCTTAATTACATTGCACCTTGCAAACATATATCTTTAAGCTCAAAGCAACCCGCTTCTGTCTCTGTATATTATTAATAAAAAGTCACTAATCATCGTCAACTTTTCCCCATCTAAGGGATAATACTAATGGCGATCTTTCTAATCTTATCTTATCAACATTCCGAAGTAAAATGAGATGATCCATCCTCCTATGCTATCTTTACTTCTTTTATAAGTGACTTTCCTCAAATATCGCTTGGGTATTTTATACTAACTCGATTGTACAAACTCCGAATATAATATAAAAGCAAGTCCATAAAAAGATGTAAGAAGAAGAGCTAGAGTTAGATGAAGAAGATTGGCAATAAGTTAGTCTTTATCTCGAGTCTCTTGAGATGAAAAAGGATTGAGTGATGATAATCCCTTGTGAATGAGGGGATCAGATCAGTTCAAACCAGCAGGGCTTCCTTTCTCCTATGTTTAGGACGACCATGTCAATATCAATATCAAAGAACTAACCTATCTTGCTATTTGCTAGCATCTGTCTGCGTATTTAAAGATAAGTCTAGGGAATAATGCCAGGAAGAAATGGGATTCGATGTAGGATGAGTAAAGCCACACATTTGCAAAGGCCGAAAGTTAAAGAGAAAAATATCTTAAGAGATCCGCTAGCTTCTTTTTCTTTCATATTTTGGAAGGGATGTTTTCACCACTTGTGGAAAGCTACTTATAACTTGGATACATAATTTAATAATTGATGTACATACGCTAATCGGATTAAGGTTTATGTATATCGGATTCTACGGTTTGTGTGATGGATTGGGTTTATGGATTGGGTTTAAAGAAAGTTGTACGATGAGCATTACAATTATGCTATGTGTAATTAAGCTGAAAAACCTTTTTATATCTGCAAAAAAGTGATGTACGATTTTAAAACTCTGTTGTAAATCGTAATTTCATTAGCACATAATTAATTTCTCTTCCACTCCCTTCACTTTTTCTATATTTTGGTATGAATTTGCTTTTAAATTATACTCACGTTCCGAACCTAGAGATCCAACGTTAAATACTTTTAAAATAAAGAAAGGGCAGGGAAAGAAATGTGTAGGAATTGTAAGCTGGATGAAATTAATTAAAATTCTTAGAAATAGCTAAATTTATATACTCAAGCTTAAAGCAACCGTCCCGTCCCGTAAAGTGAAAAATAAATATCTACAAAGTCAAACAAAACCGACGGAGCTCATTTTTTCCAAAACATTTCTCCCAGGTCTTAATTAATTAGCCGTGCAATTAATTTACCCTTCTTTTGTTTCTTTTCCAGACTCTAAAGAAAGGTCGCTCGAAAACTCTGGTTTCATTTTCGACAACGATACTAACAAAAAGATGCCTCGATGCTATTTGGTAAAGAAAGCAAAGCACTTCGGGATTAGGGACTGGATTCAGTTGAGCCATGTGCCTCCAAGTCCCTCGGAGGGGTCTGTTGCCCCGAATTCACCATACCCTTCGTACACCCAATTGACACATCCCCAGGAGGACGCTCAGCACAACTTCATACAAAGTAAGTACGGATTTATTTGAGGTATCAACATTTACGATAATTGACTGTATTTATTTCAATACAGAACTTGGATATAAATCATATATAGTAATGTAGTTTTTAGGATAAAACGTGAAATTAATTCACCGCATTTTCAAAACCCAGTATGCAATAAAATCGGCTAAAAATAGTACGTCAGCGTCTCAAAATTAACTCTTAATGCTGTTTCTTTGCTTAACGTTATTAAATAAATAATGCTGTCCTAAAAAAGTCTGACAAATCTTTCAAACGTAAATGAATTTAAGTGCTGTCGAAGGCTGCCAAAGTGGCAACGGTCATACTGTCACCATTATTGTTGGAAATAATAGTAAGAAAATGATTGACATAAGGTTTAATAAGATTGAAAAAAACCTTTTACAACCTCTCTTGCTAAAGACCAACTCAAACTCAAAGATTTACTGCTCCAAGTTCCTCCTCATGTTCTTACTAATCGCGAGTTTCTTTAAACTAGAAAGCATTATGCAAAAGCACACATAATCTAATCTAATCCGACGTTGTTAAACAAGATGAAAACAAGGACAACCCTTCTGTTCTTAACGTCTCTTTCTTTATGTTAAGGAGGGCTAAGTGGAGAAAATTGCGTTATTTTTTTATTTTTAAGAAAGAAAAAACTTTTACAAGACAAGAAACTCTTCACTACGGCTCCTGCTTGTTCTTCTTACTTTCTTTTGTGTTTTTATCCTTAGTTTTTTTCACTTTGAAAGCAGTTTTAGTACAAAGTTTATGTTACCTTTTTGCTCATGCCTTTTAAAAGGGAACCACCAAACTGTACGATTACTTGGAGTAGATTTTTCTTTGTTGAGATGAGTATGTTATGCAAGGAAGGCTAGCCAACCGTTATTAGAGGAAAGAGGCAAAGGTAAAGGAGTATAACCTCTTTTTGTTTGATCCGGAGAGGGAGGACCAGCAGAGCGTTCAAAAGTTAAAAGCCTTCAAGCTAATTTAGTTATAAAATCTTCTTGTATAAAAATAGACAAGCAACTCTGCAATGGTTTCAAAGGGGGAAAGTGCTTGAGCTAATGGTAATTATGGGTTGAGTAGAAAGACAGAAGTTGAGTATTAATTTTTGTACTTTGGAAGAGGAGAAGGGGGCTAATTGGAATTGCTTATCTAGTACTACTACTACTAAATAACTTCACAATAAAAGCTTTCAACTTAACTCTTTTTGCATGAAATGAAGATACTAAAAGGTTGATAAAGACGAACAACAAGAGTACTAAATGCTCCGTTTGTATAACTATTCGATGATGTCTCGACTAATACCATGATATGATGCCCATGATGAGATTAAGCACAGACTTAAAATGGAAAAATAAACGGCCCATAAATGTTAGTAGTTTTACAACCCATGGGCTACGCTAATCTTTTTACAACGTGGAAAAGCAAAAATAGCAAATCACGTACAATTTTATGACGCTAAAATTTAAGGCAAAAAAAGTGGAGAACGATGTTTATCTCTAGCTAACTGTTCAAGAGTGGTTCAAGATAAGCTGGATTCTTGTTTTTGGTATTTTTATTCATAACGATTCTTGTGCGTTCGGTTAAGCAATATGTAGGAATTGTATAGAAAATATTCGTTTTTAAAAATATTTGTTTTCCACAAAAGCCTTTAAAGATCCCAACTGAAACTTTCTATGTTCTAATCATCACACGGAGCAATCGTTTACTAAGCTTAAGGAACGTTTCACCTCGTCGCTTTTTAGTACTTGGGGGCTTATAGCGACTTACCCACACGTCCATGATTCAGATTTTACTCTACCTTGTTTCTTATCGTAGTTACTATCGAATCGATTGTATAATTCAACTTTTCTAAGCACAATATGTGAGACATGAAGCTAGAAGTTTTGCTTAGGTTGCTTTTGTGAAATAGTAAATCCTCAAGGATAAACTTCCGTAGATGCAGTTCAGTAGTTGCTTTGACAGGGAGGAGGAAATGCTTAACTACTTTTTTATAGAGACAGGTGGATAAGCCAGTCAGTAGATAAGCTTGTTTATCTTTAGGCTTACGCTTGAGTGAATATTGAGTGAGGACTTTAAATAAACTCACCTACCTGCTCGATTTGTATGAAAGTGAAACAAATAGCTGTAATGCAGGATGAAGATAGATAATAATGATCCCAGGGGCCCATTCCACAAGCTACTCTGCACCTAGGCCCCTTAACAACCATTGTCCGTAACAGGTTCGGAAACGTGGAGTGTTTTCTCAAAATTTGAGGGTCTAGTTTTGCGTGCAGCGAGAGAGACCGAACAGGATGGAAAGTAAGAAACCAGGGGGTATGGGGGCTAGGCTCTCACATCTCGTCTATTGTAATAAGCCCTATGCCTAAAATCCCCTTGGATGGGCTCTGGCAGCTGCACTCGTAGGTTTTATGAAAAAAAAACATTGTCAGGCCTCGTTTTTAATTAAAAAAACCCACAAATATCCTTAATTTTTATGAAACAACATTGTCAGCCTTCGTTTTTTAATGAAGAAAACCACATTGGGTCCAACAGTACTTGGTATTACACTGCGTACTCGACATTGAACCGAGGACGAGGACTATCGTAACTTGGCCAAGTAATTGACTTTCTGTGAAACTTTGCAAAGTACTTGGTACTTGAATCTGCATAACAAATTTGCTACTACTTTGTGACATCCTTAATTGGAAGTACACTGCACTCCAACAGCGCTTTTCTCCTACTTTTCGGACTTCGGTGTACATTCCTCTTCAGCTATGTGACATGTGAGCCGTGTCAATTGTTTTAAGAATATGACCGGCACCTAGTTTGATTTATTTAAGCCTGAGTGCGTATTTGGTCCGGGATAGTCGCTGACTATTTATTTTATCAGTTATCCGTTTCAATAACCCATACCCATTAAAAGGATTGTCTATATCCGACTTAATCAATCAGCATCAGCCATCTCACTCCTGGATACTTCCTTTCTGTTACTTTTTAATTAATTAATCCCTCTGTACCTAAAACGTCGATGTGAGCAAAAATAATCTGCTATTTGTTACTTTCGAACAAAAGTAGCAGGACATTTCTTTAATTTTTCACCCGACCGGGTTCACTGGGTATCTAAAACTATAAGTAAAATTAACAATAAGATAATTAAAATAGTTTACTCCGACGGCGTTAGTAAAATAAATAACTAAAAAACATTAATTGCATGAATACACACGAATTAAACCGGTTAAGACTTCCAAAATCATTAACATGTGCTGTTATATAAGTACTTTAGCTCAAAATACGTTTTTCGGCAGTGAGAGATTTTGACAAAACAGCTCACGTTTCTTGACCTGTGTAAGAAAGAGAGGAAAGAAGGCTTGAAAATATACAGTAATTAGTTTTACTGAATAATTTTTATCTGTCAAACACAGGTAAATATTTAGAGAGAAAGGACTTGAGGTTTATTTCCTAATGTTTTTCGAACATAGACAGTGCATAGCAAAATAGAAAAGAGGACCAGAGTTAGCGGTTGACTTGACAGTTGAAGTTTAGAAAGTCTTTGGACACAGGGAACTCCAGTATAGTATACTCTATTTTGCAGATAGCAAACATAGAAAAAAAACAGAGTAAAAATACAGCGGATGTCCAACATAGTTTCGGGTTGACTACACAGAGAGGTTAGCTTCAACAGAAGAGAGCTTGACATGTTGAGATTGGTGACATTTGGACATGAGGTAGGGAAACCCCGTTGACCTGTCTGGACTGAAGGGTTAGCTGTAGGCAAGGACAGAAAATCATATCTGACCGTAGAAAAAGAGGGACTTTCCAGTTGAAAAAATTTAATCTGACTTAAATCTCACAAGCCAACAAACTGAAAATGTACGTGGAAGAACTCAAAATATCCAACTGCTTAGGGTGGTCAACTTAGAGTGTCGAATAGTATAGGTAGTTTATACTACTCTACACTCTAAGGTGGTCAACGAATGACTTTGCCGTTTTTATGGTAGATATCATCATTAACTTTTTTTGGATTTTAATGACATGTACACAAGCTAATGTATAATAAACTTAACTTAAATAAATTATAATAAACTTTCTATTACACTGAATCATCACCTATATGCGGCGGCTTTTATATTAAAAAAAATACATTTTGAAGAATATTTAATATGGAAAAGATAACCCTTTTTAATATGAAGAGGATAGACGTGCGGGATAATTAACGAGGGCGGAATATGGGTTAGGATTTAGGGTAGTAGCGCAAAAATCAGATAAACGTTGAAGTTTTATCATTTATTTTCACTTCATTGCACAATATTAACCTACATCTTGCCATCGCTCAAATATCCGACGTTTAACGGAGATAGAAGAGCAGAGTTATTTTCTGGGCACCCGATACTTTTTCTACCACTAGAAATAGATGTAAGCTGTACTATTTCTATTCAACTAGGTAAAAAGACGAGAAAAAGGCCCGTAGAATAAAATTGGAAGAAATCCAAAAATAGGTTTTCTCTATCTCTATGTTATCCTATAAAACCGCTGGACTTTTACTTGGTTGGTATATGGAGAACAACCATCTTGGTTGGGATTGAGCATTGTATCTTAAATGGAATAAGTCCAGCAAACTACCGAAATAAAGAATATTACATAATTCATGAGAGGATTTTAGAGACGTCGACTACTATTACTATCTATAAAATCAACTAAGTAGATACGAAACGAAATAAGGAGCATGGTTAAAGTGGAGCATGGGCGTTGACAAGAGTTCGGTGGCATTTCATTTTGCATACTGTACTGGGTGTAACCACTGACTGACTTGCAATTGGCTCGTATATTGTTTTGTATGGCTTAGTTTTGAGTATTTTGACTTTTCCTGTGAATTATCGTATGGGTGGGGTAAAATTATCTACTTATTTTCATGAGCTGGTTGTAAAAACATCGTTATTTCTTGGACACTGTATGAAAAGCTGAATATTCTCAAAAACGGGTATATGTAGCCAAATTTTTAAAACTCTTGGACAACCGCTGGGACAAAATAAAATTAGGATAAAATATGAAGTAAAACTGAAGGATAAAACAGGCCCTTAACTTACCAACCACTGGACAAATATTCGTCTAAGGGACTTTTCTCCATTTGGTGGCACTTTGCCATTTATTTCTAAACTTCCTACTTTACTTCGGGCCAGTATCAACTTCCTTCCTAATGCATTCTTTAGACGCCATATTATGTTATAGGACCATAAGAAAGAGCATCCAACGAGCAAACTACTTAGCCTTTCGTATCCAATCATCTGGAATGGAAATCTTGGGGGAAAGTTTTACCCGTTGAGACATACAATCTCTGAACTGAAGGAACGAGAATTTATATTAACGTTCGTAGCGGCTTTCCCTTTTTCTATCTCGTTTGGTTTACCACTTACTTGTTTCTTTCAATATGGTAAATCCTATTCTGGGTATCCATACGTACCTTATAGTTAAATATTCAACGTGGACCCAAATCTAAAAAGGGAGGGGTGTGTGTGTAAAAGGGAAATATCCGAAACCGAATTTTAGCTGTGTCTTTTTTGTGTCAAATTATGGAAATTCGGTCACTATTCTAATTTATTTTGTCCCTGCTAGTTCTTTAAATAATTTTGCATTACCCTGTATCGCTTGGGTTATTCTGATATGGGAATTTGGAGCTGGAGAGACTGAGTGGATGGATTTATTCAACCTGACTTGAAATCCCAACTCGAGGATGCATTACCAACAACTGTCAACCAAACCTACTCCGTTTCTGGAGACTGACGAATATTATTGTATTATTTTAAGGTACGTACTTTGTCTAAGGTTGGTGCTTCTGGCTTTAGTATTCAAAATGTAACTCCAAGGATGAGAGTGGTACGTGATTTTGCAAACTGATTAATTTCCCTTAAATTTTTCTCAACTGGCTGGACTTTTCTGGTTTGTTTAAAGGATTGAAACTTTCATACAATTCATGAATGTTTATGGATTCAACTTGCAGCATTAATCCGTTGGAGCAGTTGTTAGTTTATCGAGTGAGGTAGCATGCATGTAACGGAGACTGAACGAATTATAGGCTTTATTTTCATGCTAGACAGCTCTAACTACTCCATACGGAAAGGTTGCATGGGACAGTTAGACCCTAAATATCATTTTACGTCAGTTTTGGTAAAGGCAAATGGATAAACTTTCAAGTGCATCCAATATCTTATGCTTCTACGGAATAAATGTACCGGAAACAGGAAAACTGAGCTGGTCAAAAGGATATTAAAATTACCTTTCACAGTAAACAGGATGTTTAGCCATATTTATTTCAGATTAGCCACCTGTTGAGTACAAAAATAATTAAGTTGCATACGCGAATAATATTATTTTGAAACGTATCTGTATTTTATACTTCAAAAATGTAAAAATACTTTCCAACCAGGCCAGGTTGCTAAAGCTTTCATGAATTTAAATTTATTACTCGGCAGGTGAAGCCCACGTTTTCTGAAAATTAGTTACTTTACGACTACCAAAATTCCAAATAGTACTACACTAATCCCTAGGGTGAAAAAGTTGACCAAAGAAGGTAAACTTTCTCTAGTCCAGCTAGTAAATAGGATGATAAAACGCCGTACTTGAAATGATTAAGCTCAATTTATATCCCGAGGTCAGAGAAAGCTCGTAGATCCTTCTATGTCCGATTCCTTAATACTAACTTAGCTGCACGTTGGAACATCTATACAGTTTCTAGATACTCTCTTCTTCTACGTTGATTCGATAAGTATCGATCTCATTCTGAACTTCTAGTCCTGCCAACAGCAGAGCTACTTCTTCTCTATATCCGGTGACTTTAACACAGAGCTATTACAAGGCTTAAGTATGCTTAGGATTGAAGTTGTGATTTGGCCAAAGACGCTAAAGTCTACCTAAATCCAATCTGGTTGGGCAGACAGGACCAGGGAATCCAATCCAAGTGGAAAGTTATCTCTCTTACAAGTAAAAAACTTCCTCCGAGTGTATCAGCTTGTAGAGCCCATCCAAGGTAGATGGGAGAGTAGGGGAATTTCTTTTCAGATGAGAGGAAAGTTCCATAAAATTCGAGAGGAAGGGCAAGTTTTGAGGTTTTACAATTTTTGTAACAATTTGATTAAGATTTTAAATAGGTTGATTTCAGATTTTAGGAGCTTTACATTTTTCTGTCACTGACCAGGCGATTTTGTCAAATTTGAGAGAGTAACGGAAGTTTGAAGACGCATAGTTTCATTGGCATTTTGACGGGCTAAAAATCCGAAATCACGTCAATTCAATACGAGATTTTTCTTAGGGGGGAGTTACTGGATACTTTTTTCCTACTCCCTTCTTCAAACCTACCACCGTGATACTTTAACAATACCAACTTTCCATCCACCAAGTATCATTTCTTCTCTTCCAGATAAAAACATTATTAAAGTAGCACCAACTTTCTTCGGCTTGATTCTGCTGTGGACTGACAAAGCAACTGATTTATTATAAGTTAGCCCCTCTTTCCAATCATTCTTTGTACACACTTACACAGTGTATCTCTTGCTTGGCCAATACAATGATCACCCATCCTTCAGGCAGTTAGCAGATATAAGAAACCGATAAGTTTATTTTAGTCCGTTAAAAGCAAAGCTGGAAGGAGAAAAAGTTGAGTCTTGTACAGTCGAGACAATATTTTCATGAAATACGATATGCCACAAAATACAAAGCCCAGCAATATCGACTGTTGGGCTTAAGGGCTTTGATAAAATAAAAAGTATCGTCATGTCATGTGCAATCTTATTCCGTTGGTTGTTTGCCAACGGACAGACACTCGGGAGGGGCAAGTAATTTTATTAGGGTGAAAAGTTATCAATTTTTATTAACTCTCGCCGGGGCAATTTTAACGCAAGTTTTTAGTACAAAAAGCATGACAGGGCATGGTCCCTTAAATACAAATGCTTAATGAAATGATAGAATTAAAAATGGATGAGCTAAAGAATCGACTTATTACTTCCAGTCCCCACTGGAAATGTGGGGACACTATCAACTATGCGAAACGGAAATGCAAAGTACACGAAATGTGGCAACCGGCTCTAAGGATTCATTATTTAATTAGCAAAGCTAATGTTCTTAGCCTTTGATTAAATTTATTTTAGCTGAAAGCAATAAAAAGGTTTTAAAAGGGTTAATTAATTTTGTAAATCTTTTCGTGGAATAACTGAACGTTGTAAAAGAAATTGAAGTCCTAAGTAGCCAACTTTCGCTACAGAACACGTTTTATTTAATTACTCTAGCTTTTAAAAAAAACAGACCGTCAGATAGCCAGATAAGCTTAACTTCTGAATGTATATTTTCTGTGTTAGGAGTTTGAATTAACATCACGCTGCATTCTGACACTTTTTACTTGGTAATTCAGTTTTCTTGAGTCTTAAATCAATCATTCTTGTTGCGAACCTAAACGTGGTAACTTTAGACTTTACATTTATGTTTGTTTACTTTTTTGAAGTGCATGCTCGTACTTGGGTTATAATACTCTTACCTTAGTTGCCTTTCTATGTAAATTTAATGGGCTTAAATGTGCACTTCTGGAAGATTAATTCTCTTTGCATCAAATGATTTTACATGTAATAATTTCAAAGCTGTCATACCCTTGTTTATAATTACGAGTCCGCTTAAAACAACAGTTATGAAAACATTTTGGATACTTTTCCAAATAACTGAATATACTTTCCGGTCTGAAATTATTGTTTGAAAGGGAAAATTGTAAGAGCACCTAACAAGAAAGAGGTCTAGTAAGTTTAATGTTTTAAATGAAAGAGTAAAATAGAATTAATATTGGAGAAGGGAGTTAAAACCTGATATGGCTGAGTCCTATTTGCATAGTATTTCCCAGTGACAGTTACATTGTCTTTTAACGAACAAACTAAATGTATACCCGGTTTCTTTACCTGATGTAACTGACTGTTATTTCCATTGGATTAGATTGAATTTCACTGAAGCGAATGAATATTCTATATCTATGCTATATTAGACTTTACATTGGATTTTATACAATTGAATACAATCCAAGAGGTAACGATGGTATTGGATGGAGTCCCATAGGAACGTGTGTATGCATGGATGGATTAAAGGTCGTAAATGTCAAAGTAGCTCATTTGCAAGGAGCCAATAAATTCAGGATTCGTAGACTAAACAGCAAAAAGGAGCTTTCCCTTCCTTAGCAAGCATTTTAAATTCGGTTTAAACCGGTTAAGTCTCTTGTGAAAGGGAGAGAAAGTCCATTTGAAATAAATAAAAGCCCATCCATCCACCTTAGTCTGTCTACCTTTAGACTTGATCCGAAGGCAATTCCCTGTTTTCTATTACCTTACATAAAAAATCTACTGTGGGTAAAAACCACCTTTTTCGGAGTTTTTACTCGGAACTTAAACAGACTCAACGCACGCTAATAATAATATATCCTCATTCATGTTTGTTTACCATTAGATTCCAATTTAGAAATGCGTAAGGTAGACAGATTGCTTTACTTTCTTTGTAGTGGTGATATTACAGGGTTCAAGTTAGTTCGTTTATTATTTATATGTAAAACAAAGGATAAATATGTTAGCTGAGAAAGACTGAAATAAATATAAAGAAAACCACCTGTTAACTTATGTTTAAGGCGTTTAAAGTAAATTGTTTCCATACATTTTATTTTGAATCATACTTTATTTCTCCTCCCCGACTAACTTCCATCCATAGTAAATCACTCTTTTAAATTTCATATAAATGCAGTACAGAAACCAAACATTAAACAGGAAAGTGTAAGCTGACAAAGTGTTGGGTATCACAAATAAAGAGCACACTATTTAAGACTTCTTCCCATTTTTCATTACGGAATTAATTGAAGTGATGTAGTAGTTTAGCACGTTAAATTCGACAATTTGGGCACATAAATAGAAATTCAGGAGTGACAGTGACAAGTAGAAAGTACAGTAAAAGTAAACTATTATGGTTAGAAAGTAAAGGTACGCGTGGGATTTATCTATTTTGTTACTCCCTCAAGCAATAAAATTGATTTACACATGGGCATGAAATAAAATGTTACACAGGATTTGAGTACTGCTAAACGAGTCCCAATCCACCAAACAATACGTCAAAGCCATAAACTGCAAGTAAATGTGGAGAGGATCAGGATCAGGAAATTGGCAATGAAATATGTAGCTCTGACCCAGCGGGCTCGCTCGCAATCTGCAGACTGTATAGACAATCACCCGAGCTAAAATAAACGGGTACTGCAAGGATCACTTAAATTCATCGTAGTAATAACTTAAATACATCGTGGATGGATCATGGTTTTAAAAGTACGCAACCTCCATAGTTAGGCAGTTAGATGGGAAGGATGGCTGTTTAAACAACTTATGTACACGGGGGTTAAAAAATCGTGCAACTCGTTTAAGTCGAAATCCAAGGCTGTGTGGAAGTGTAATTTCCTTAGTTGAGGAAATTAAACTAGATATTTATTTTATGTAAATAACCTCATGAAAAGTAAACTAACTCGTCTAGTCCCCGGTTTGTACTCTAGTTGATAAAGTAGTTTGGTTTTGTAGTTATTGATGATAAAAACATAAATGGTAAACTGGAGAAAGCCATTCTGTAGATTATATTAGAGCAATTCTCTAGATCCCTCTGTTCTGTAGTCTACCTGAAACACCAACCATGTCAGTTGTACTTTTAGCGTGTGCATATAAGCCTTTTTATGGGGTAATTTTGTTTATTGGTGAAACACGGAAAATCTTAAGCAATGTAGAAATAGAAGGCAAAAATCTCAAGCCAGAAAAACAATAATGTTTGAAACCCTTTAGGTAGAAATCTTAAGTTAAAGGCACAAAACGGCCGCAAAATTGATTCATTCGGCTGCCTAGCTTTAGCTTTTAAAATATTTGTAAGACACCATGAACAGAGTGGTTTGTTTGATAAATATTGCAAAATATTAAACGATGTTTGCTAAAAACTTGCTTTGCTTGGCGAATGAGAAGTTTGCTTTAGTAGTTTGAGCTGTAAAGGAAATGTTTACTGAGAGCCACTTTGGCCATTTGAAAACTGATTGATGAGTCTGATTACACTCTCTCAAGCAGCTCCCCCCTTCATCCAGGCAGGTAGTCAAAGTATATCAAATGTCTACAAAAACCCTTCGAATGATATATAATTCTGGAGGCTGTAAGTTCCTGCATTGGAACAAGTGCTTGTTTGATTAAGCCACTTTCCCTAACACTTTATCTCTTCTTTATTCTTGCAATTCAAATGAAATGTACCACATGTAAGCGAAGGGGAACGAAGGTCTATACGTATCCAAGGATTAAGCAGTATGTTCCATGAAGCAAGCAACAGAAGTAATTGTATACACTTAAAAAGTACTATCACACAAGAGTTTGTAGTACGTACAATGGGAAGAATACATCATAAAAACTAATGTATTATCCAAATCTTAATAAATCAACGAACAAACAACATCAACAACTGAGTTATTGAACGAGTTTTGGAAAGTGCTTCTGTAAAATGTATTATTATGAAATGTGTACGTAGGACAGTGTATGTTGTCTGTAAATAAATTTAATGTTTACAGAACAGAACCAACTCCAAACTTCCATTTAAGTTCAATTTATTTAGCAAAATTGAAAGGCTTTTGTTGTTCTCTGTTTATTACTTTTAGGGATGAAACTTTACTAACCGAAAGCAATTTTCAATATTATACACATCAAAGAACAACATAAGTTAGTTTTTCGATTACAAAGTAAAGAATTGTGATGGGTTAAATTTATTGAGAACAATATTACCTCTTGAGGCGTATGTAAACTTTACCAATAATGCTGCTTATAGTCTTTACAGCTAAAGGATTTTAAATACTATTTACAACTCTGAGAAACTTTAAGGTCAATAAATTTGCTTGCCATACAAGGATATTTGAAATTTGCGAAAGAATCCAATCAGTATGCTAAAAAAGTAATTTAAAATTATTTTTGAACTTTAGGTCGATCGTCTTCTAGAGCGTTTGGTAATAGAATTGTTTTTATTTGCAAAATGGATATAGTTTGCAATGCCAAATTACTACAGTAATCTCTGCAGGAGTTTCCCTAAATAAATTCTACCTAGCCATTACTCGTTATCATATAGTGTTTTTAAATTACACTTATTACCGTCCCGGCTAATATTATTTTGTCTTCTTGACAAATTGCAATCATTGTTTTACTATATTATAGTTTTAGAAATAAACTGAAACGTTAGGCATTTTCTGAGTGCTATTTAGTGCTACTTAAGCACTTGTCAAAACTATATTTAACAATGAATCACGCTTTTCCCTTTAGCAGTAAAATAGCAGCTAAGCACGATAATTGTAAAACCAAATTCTGTTATCAACTGACTGCCAATGAGTACAGCAGTAGCGGTATAAGTGCTGATTTATTCAACCAATTCATATTAGTTGTCGCATAAAGCTGCCATTTATTCAGGATTTGAATACTGTAATAAACAAATAACGGAGTTAATTTTCTAAAGTCGGCTGACATGAAGAATACAGGAGCATTTATCATTTTCCATCCAATAAGCTGATATTCATGGAAGGAAAGCTAGCTATTACGAGTACAGGATACATAGATAAAATGTAGCTTTTGGCTTTTAGAGCTAATCCTGGGAAATGGGGGCTTAAGTAAAGCGATTCTCTACTTGTTATTTTGGCAGGTGCTCTTTCTTCAGTTATTTTACTCGTGTTTGCTTTGCTTGTACATCCGTTAACCGTTTCAGTATGAAGTTATGTTTTGGGCTAGTTTAGATATGAATCTACTTAATATTTCATAGACGGGTGGATTTTGGAGAACGAGAACAGATAATTTATAGTGTTTGCACATTTTCCATTTTATTAAAAGTCAACAATACATGCGAAAGAGTTTGAACAACGAGAGTGGAAGGACTGTTTGCTTTAATGTGAGGTACTTACCCTAAAACCCGTCCTATATGGCGCCCACGGTCGTATGTCGCACTCAGTTATTAGTCGCAGACTGACTGAGTAAAAATAGTAGTGGGGGTAGTAGTGTTTTTATTTAGTACTTCTCGGGCGTTACCCATAGGACACAATTCATAGCCAAATTAATTGTATGCCAATTACAAATCTCCTTACAAAATAATAATATGCATGGATGCATTATATATACATATAACGATACATACATAATTTTATCTTTACGGGGATTGACGGAGCGAAGCAAAGGTTTACCACTGAGCGTACGTAGGTACTGGCTATCTTCGTTGTTGCGGTTGTGATAAGGCATCCTCCGTCAGTTTACTGAGCATATAGACTGGCAGATCGCAAAAGTGGTCTCCTTTCATTCATTGACATCCCTCAAGATATCCCGGTACCCAAAACTGAGCTATCAAGAGACAACCATTATTTTGTTCTTACTGAGAGAGGGTTGGTGGACACCCCCTACCCTGATGAGATATAGTGCAATACAGCTGCAGCAGTTAGGACGCATACCTAGTTGTCTTTTACATCAAAAAAATTACATACATTAATACTAAAAATCCTTGCATTCATTAGGACTTAAGGTAAATTTGCTCTATTATAGTCTAAGAGAATTCGCCACCAGAGCGGAAAATCTAATATTGGCTGTAATCTATATGAGATTGTTGAAGCGGATGTTGCAGAATGTAATTGATTAGGGCCAGAGGGAAAAAAAATAACGTATGCAATATATTATGTTATTATTAATATTCGATCATGAAGCTTGTACGTTTAAAAATTTAAAAAAAGCGAATGATATAAGACAGATTAAAATAATTATTTGCTGGATGATGAATAGTTCTCGGGTGACTGGATCGGAGGTAATAAAATAAATAACGTTGTCAAATTGTCGCCCTCATTTACCCTATCGGCCCCTTTTTTAAGGGAAAAATTTCCACAAAGTGTCCGATATTAGACGCGGAATATCCCTATGCATACAGGGTTTTAGGGTACTAGAATACAGGTAGATACGTCGCTCTTTGTGGTTTCATTATAGAGAAAAGGAAGCATGTTTAGACTTAAAAAAACCCGAAAAAACTGTATCGCTCTTTCACTACTGAGACGATTTGCAATAAGTTAATTTTATTTAGATCTCACCAGAACTTCTTCATTTCTAACTCTGTAAAAGGAAACATAGCTTGCATAATTTTCGACCATTTCTAAACGATCAGTTCTTTTAAATGTTAAATCAATTACTAAATGTTGTGGTTAATTACTTTTTTAGAACATGTTTTATGTTTTAGAATTTGTTTTCCCTTTTCCGAAGAATTTTGGGCTCCCCTGTATGTCTCAGAGAATACTAATATTTTAAGACTACTTTTGCAATATCATAGTATGGGATACTGCAGCGCACGCATCAGGTTCTCCATTATATTCCACAGTGGCATTGGTTAATGAATGGGTATTATTTATTCACGAACCTATCATTTATTACAATGTCAAGCATCATTGTACCTACGGACCTTTCACATTATAAGAACGCTTTGTAGTGTTTCTTCTGTGGAAGTTTCCCACAAAGCAAGAACTTGAAGTAAAAGTCTTTCTTGAACTAAACGAGGCCTCTAGTCATACCATTTGTGAGAGAAATAAGGGCTACCAAATTTTCTCTATAATGACGGACATAATTTTACATTCCTTTTGTTATTTTCATAGAAGAACTGCGCAAGTTGGCTGAAGTTATATTGGAGTTGCAGATCCAAAGAGAATCCATTTTGCCTATAAAGTATAAAGTTTCTCTGGAAGTAGGGAACACGTTATTATGGAATGTGACGTGGTGTGCTAATGCTAAAATGTGAGATTGACTTTAGCACTTAGCCTTTTACGTGAACTTTCACGGGAAAATTTATCGGCTTCACTTACCCTTGTTGTCAGTTATGATATGTCATAGCATCTAGCATAGCCATCCCCTGCTGCTCTTTTGTAATGTATTTGGTTGATTGTATTTTTGACATGAATTTGAAACTATGAATGATAGTAAAAGTATCACAGGAATATTTATTTTTTGAAGTGCAAAAAGAACGTTATTCTATGCATATGATTTAGTACAGGCCAACGCCAAGGATAACTACATTTTATAAAGGGAAACAATCGTGGGTTTTTGTAGCGGAGCTCTTAAAGAGAATGTTGGAAACGGTAGTTAAATTTTAAATTCAAATGATTGTTATTAGTAAAGCTATGCAGTGGAGAAGTTTAAATTACAAATGGAATGCTACTACAAAATGCAGACTGATTCATTGTATAGCTATTTCTTCCGTCTTACTTTGAACCTTTGTTTAAAATAGTTTTATTGCTTAATATGTATTATACATTTTTAAGAGCCGTTCTATTTAGAATCCAGTTTTTGGGGTTTTAAAATATATGCTACATTTATTTTATTACAACAGTCAAGAATATCACAAAGGGCCTTACTAAATTCACCCTTCGTTGTTTCATTTCGGCGTAAAAGTATATTTCCAAAAAGGGCTTGTTAATCGAGCAGAGTTTTTTTTTCAGATGCATGAATATTTTTATTGCTCTGCGCTGCGGTTCGAAATTGCATTTTTGTAGTACTGAGAGCAGAAAGAAGTCGTACATTCTCTTAGAGTTCTTAATGGGTGGAAGAAAGGACAATGAAACGGAAGGGGATGGGGGACTCTAACATTAAAAAAGGCCACGTACAAAGGAAATATATCTCATGTGCTACAGTATTATTAGCAGAGTAAGAGTACTTTCTTTGACGTCAATATGATAGTTCCAGATTCATTACATTGTGTACTGTAAGAGGAACTATGTGTAATTATATTCACACTTTCTCGATCGATGTTTTTCTTAATAATCGTTATTGATCTGGGTTGCAGGAGCTTAAGTATTTATCCCAAAATAATTACAAAATATCCGTGTACAGATGTTTAGCAATTAATAAGGATTATTACGGATACTGTAGGGCTTACTTTTCGCAAGAGAAATATCAAATCCGAAAATGGTATCCATTACCATTAAAAAGTCATTAATAATAGGCAGTCTCAAATACATACCACGTCTCTCGTTTGGTCTAGAATCTAATATATACGCAGAGTACGCAGTTTGAATTAGAAGTCAATTAAATATCTTGGACGTGCATGCCGAAAAACGCCTAGAAGTTGAATACTACTGCAACGTTTTTCATAACCTAAGAGATCTTTTTTTTGCCTGGCCAACAAAATAAATGTTACCCTCTGTCTGTCGTCCGTCACCCAGATTTCATTAAAAGTAGACAAAGTGCGGAGTTCAAAACTATGTAGTTATACACATAACGAGGAGACTTGGCAGACTTTGTTGACAGTTTTGATTGACTGCGAACTCGAGGAAAGTTTATAAACTTTTCTAACCAGGTTCGAGATGCAACCAGGAAGAACTTAAGCTAGATAAATATTGGAATTATACCTAGTATAATATGACGTGGTTCATGTCCTGTCGACGAATTTACTTGACAGAAGAGGCTATAAATAACACGCAATACTTGAATAAGTATGGATAACAATGGAGTATGCAAGATGAAAAACTTTCTCTTCACTTAGGAGAAAGTTTGCTAGATACGCTTGCATAATATTGCATCGTTTGTATTTTACTTCATTCTCAGTTTAATTCGAAAAACTGCAAACGTTTAGCAAAAGGATCTAATTAAAATGTATAGTTTCCTTCTAAATTAGGTTTAGCTCCGAAAGCCTACCGATTGAGTATCAAAACGTAACGATACAAAACCACGTACGAAGTTGAAATCATGTTTTAAATCCGTCGTACATTTCTAGTATAAATCGCCCAAGAAATAGGGTTATAAGCGTAAAGAAGAACCTCTTAAAATGAATTCTAAATTCTCTTATTGTCCTTACTTATTTTTAAAAGTCATTCAACGAAAGTAGTAAGTAAAGTCTTAACATTATTATCGCTACCTCAAATAAAAAGGCATCCTAAAAGTACAAGTCTCTCAATGTCCACCGGAGCTTTCTTTGTCAATAATATACCAACGGGATAGAAGCCTTTATAATATGAAAAGTATATTAAATAACTGCACACTTAAGTACTTCTGTACATTAAGAAAGAATGGCTGTCCCCATTCCTCCTTCCTCTTGTTATGAAACGATTTTTTTTGTCTTCTCTAGAAAACAAATGCTGCTATTCTGGAAGAAAGGCCTCTCAATCCTAAAAGCCATTTATGCCTTTGGCTAGTTATTAAAAAAGTTTCTTATCCCGTACATTTCTCTCCCACTCTATTGTCAACGGATGTGTAAGAAACAAAAAGGAGAACTCGTCGCTAGAATAGATGGATTTATTAGAAGGAATTGTATTGTTGTAGCTAATGCATGCTGTGCTATATTGAGTTGAATATCGCAGTTGAATAGCTGGCTGGAAACCCACGATCCTTGCGTATTATTTGGGGGTTTTTAGGTTTTTTGCATTTGAGAAACCTTACTGAATTTTACGAAGGGGTTTATTAGCTTGATAAGGGTCTCCTCGGGTCCGTTTTCTAATTTTATTTTATACGGGGTTTTATTTCCAAACTTCACGTCCCAAAACCCCAAGAGGACTCTTATTATTTTACTGCCTACTGGTTATCTGGATCTAGAGAGAATCGGGATTTGTTACTGCTTGTTTGATACAGTGTATCTTTATAAACGGTAGTTAGCTGTCGGTTACAGACACGCTCTAATAGCTTGAACGACTCTCCAAAGTACCTATCAAAAGGAGTATCGAGGGACAGTTCATCTTAGCAATTCCCTCTAGAAGCTCAGTCAATTCCATTGTCTTATCTTTTGTCTTTAGTCAACGCTAAGTTACCACCTAGACGTTTATAAGGCAGATATGTCCTAGTTGTAGCCTTTGCCAAAGTATTATATCAACACCCAACAGCCACCCACAATGCACTCTGGTCATAATACATATAACAGAACATTTAGTTGTCAGGAGGACTTTCTCTCCTCATTCATAGTTTCCATTTTAACGCTAGTACTATGGCATTGTCGTCAACGTCCTGAAGGAAAAGCAGTTTAATCCCTTATTTGAATCCCTGTAAGAACCCAGAGTTAAAATTTTAATGGATGGATACATAGATACTTTATGTGCATATTGTGCAGGAAGTTCTGAGACTTCTCACTGTTCTAGACTTTTCCTGCTACTTGCTTATGTTATCTTACTGAAGGTTAAACACGGAGATGTGTGGATGTATGATGGAATAAAAAGTTTTTAACAAATAACATGGCAGCTTTACGACTAGATAGCGTAAAATTTGGTTTACCTGTGCTCTCGTTTTTATACACGTTTATAGGATTTTAGGCTGATACTATCAAACGCTGTCAATTGGTTTCGAACAATGTTGTAATATCTTTAGTATCAATTCTATCAGTAGGAAGAGCAAGAGCACTCAGTTTCTGTGAATTTGATCTGAAAATGAAACAAATGCACAAAGAATGCCTTTTCCCCAAAGCCACTGAATCCGTCGGATTTTAAGGCTTCTATTAATTCGGTTAAGGTATGTTGTCTAATACCTTGGACTGTTTAGAAAAATGCACAAAATTCACCTAGGATCTATGAAGTATACAATTTACGTTATTTTATGTAAAAGCATAAAAGTTCTTCACACACTAATTACACAATGTTAGTTGTGATAACGTCAAGAGAAAATTAGCCTTTTTAAATTGGCTAATAAAATATTCACAGCCGAATTTTAAGTATCCAATTATTTTTAGTTTAAAATAAACACGATGATCATGAAACTTAAGGTATTAAAAATAAAATGTTACTCTCGATTTTTACATAATGTAAATTATTGAATTAATAAACCTTATACATAAATTGAAAAATCAAATCATTTTACAATTTGTTTAAATGGTAGAACTTTTAAGATGTTGGTGCCTTTTAACTTTTGCACCAACATTCCTTAACGAAACAAAATATCTGTAGTATTATCATAAGAATATATTATCTGAATTTTATAATCATTTTTAGTACCAACAAAAACAAAAACCTGCGTGGCTTTTGGTTCAACCAAAATCCGATTAAGGTTTCTGACTCAAACGGAAAAGAAAGATGATTTAACTTTATTTTTCTGCCGGAAATGGGTTTTCTCAGAAAACGGATATAGGATCAAACACAAAATTGCACTTTTTTTACCGTTTTGCCTCTAAGAAAGCTTATTATTAAGAGGTGTAAACCTTTTTATGTGAATGCACTTTCACTTTGCCTGTCCGTTCGTCTTTCCTTCCGAACTATAACTCTCGAACAGTTCAACTTTTTTTAGTTCCTCTTTCGGATTTTAGTTATTGAGGTCAAAGTAGGACGTAAGTTTGCAGATGGGCGATTTCGACAACACCCCTCAAGATCAAAGGTCATAGGTCACCAAAAGTTTAAATAGCAACTCCTATCAAGTAGGGTGTCATTTTAAAGCTATGTGCTTGTAGACTTCAAAACGCTACTTTAAATTGCCCTGTGACCTTTCGTTACCGCGCGGCAAGGTCAAACGCGAAATATTCGAATTTCTCGATCGTGCTTTTTGCAAATAGTATCTAGAAGGTCTCAATAGGACGAATTACACCCTCACTTTGCACACACCGCGCACTTACTCCAAGCACAACGCGCGCGCAAGTGACATTTAGAGGTTGTTGAAACCTCTTCGTTGCATGCGTTTACAACGGTTTATTATTGTTACAGTATTTCCCGATTTAATCCTCCCCCCCCCCAAATAATTCCCCATGGGGTTCGGGCCATTTGAAAAGTAATTCCCCACCCCGAAATAATTCCCCATGGGGAAAAAATTCCGATCCCTCAAATTGAAGCTTATTTAATAAGAGATATTGAAAGTTAACTTTCTCAAAGGATGTTAAACGGTTTTAAAAGAGCAATACCTAAAATAATTTTGAGAAGGGTTTTTTACCATAAAAATTTCGAATTAATTTATAATTAGCAAAAGAGAATGTATTTTTTTTACTAACTTTAAAATGTTTTTTGTAATTCAATTAAGGAACTACTTGAGAGAATGAACATAGTTGAAAGAAAACATTACTAGTATTTTACAATTGCCATTAAAAAAATCAAACTGAAATTTTATTATTTAAGCGATTCATATTCTTTAGTTTAATTGCATATTCTTATTCACTCAATTTCAGTTTATAAATAATTATGAATTACTGGAAACGGCTGGTTAATTTTTTCATTTTGATAAACAAACTGAGCAAAAAAAGTTCAAAAGTCTATTTGGTGGAACTTTTAAAATTAAAATTATCAAAAAGTCTTGGTCCTGATCGAAAATTCGATTGAAATAATAATTCCCCACCCCAAAATAATTCTCCCCCGGTATAATTCCCCATGGAAAATCGGAGTTTGAAAAAATAATTCCCTCTGGGAATTAAATCGGGAAATACGGTACATCTACTGTATTATAGGGAGACTCATTTAAGCTAGGCTTTGCTTTTACAATGTAAGACGTTAGGCCGATTGAAACGCTGAGCTTCTGTATTGAAGTTGGGCTGTCTTCTTCTGGACTTCTAATTAGGTTTCTTTTAATGAAACCCAACCAATGAACTATGAACTGATTAGATTGCATGTATCGTTATTGCTTGCCAGAAAGTAATAGTAAAGAACTGACTCTTATAGATTAAATGTGGGATTCTCAGATGCGAAATCTTTCCTCGTGTAGTTCCAATATTGCTAATCAAGTTTTTTATCGCTTCATTTCATTTCATTTCCCTTCATGCTTTATGGTATGTTATGGACTTGGACAGTGGAACCAGCAGTACATCAGCGGTTGAAATAATGATCCAATTACTTTTACTCTTTATTGGAGATAAACCCCTCAGATAGATAGACTTTTGTCAATAACTGTTCGAATTTAAGACGCCACGGGCAATGTGGACAGTAATTAGAAAACAGCTATGAGTTACGGATCTTTACAGTTTATCAAAAGTAAAAAGTAAGAGGGACGTGTATGATGGGAAAAATTGAGGAAAAATTGACACAAATGTGATTCACAGTTTAATAGAATTTTCATGTCTTTGTTAGCTAAGCAGCATCGGGCACGGGGCTACCTTTTTTAAGGTTCCTATAAAACTCTGCCATATGCTGCGGCTTATATATTTAAAATATATTTTGAATCACGTTTAACATGGGAGAGATACCCCTTTTAACATGTGAAGGATAGCATGCGACTTAATAAACGAGGGCGGAATAAAGCAGGGGGTTTAGGGTAATTGAAAATAAATTAAACTGAGTCGAGTTGGAGGAACTCGTTGGCCCGGATTTCAATCGTGTAATTATTTAATATCAAAGTCCGTAATTTTAATTTTACAAAGGGTTGTCGTTATTTTGAAAAACTTCCTAGTCTTTTCCTTAAAAACGCTCACTTGCTGAATGTCCTCAAGTGGAATAGGAATTATGGTAATAAACACACGAAGAAGATGGTTCTGTGGATTTTTATTCTAGTCTAGTTGGTGATATTAGCCTGGGGACTGAGGACATGTCATCCATTCAAATTGAACATATCCATGCAGCTGTCTAGAGACTTACGGGAGAAAGTAGCT
The DNA here is from genome assembly GCA_034682405.1 of Hydroisotoma schaefferi. NCBI lineage: Eukaryota > Metazoa > Arthropoda > Collembola > Entomobryomorpha > Isotomidae > Hydroisotoma > Hydroisotoma schaefferi. The sequence goes on from JAQFZX010000276.1 coordinate 69,268, forward strand.
GGATTCTGAGTAAGGGTTTCAAAAATAAAATTACATCTCCACACATACACGAAAACAACGAGGTTGGGTTTTTATTTTATTTCGTGCGAAATGGCAAGGAGCTATAAAGCATCATTACATTACATTACACTGCTCTTGGCTAGTTAGCACGTTCATCTCATGTCGGGGATAATAAGTTTTTTTCTTCGAAATTGGGTGAATTTAATGTCTCCGGCCACGTAGGGTAGTTAGCTTTCTTGAATAATAATAAACCGTTGTAAACGTATGTAACGAAGAGGTGTGAACAACCGTTAAATGTCACTTGCGCGCGCGGTGTGTGGAGTGAGCGCGCGGCGTGTGTGGAGTTAGCGCCCGGTGTATGTGGAGTGAGCGCGCGTTGCTATTTAAACTTTTGTTGAACTGTGACCTTTGACATTAAGGGGTGTGGCAGGCAAGGTCGACTTTCGAACTCAATCTAAGTTAGAACCTCAGTAACTAATATCCGAAAACAGAAATTGAAAAAGTTGAACCGTTCGAGAGCCATCGCGTGAACGGACAGACAGCCAACCAGTGTGAATGTGCATTCACATAAAGAGATTTACACCTCTTAATAAGCATCCGTAAGAAATTTAACCTTCCCTACATAGTTTTGTTTGGAAGTTTAAACATTGAAAGAATTTTAAGACTTAGGAAGGCTAAATTGCAGCTCTTCTTCCACTGAATTTAAGAAGCAGGAATGACATATTTTATAAACCGGTGAAGGGGTAAAGTTTTTGAAAACGAGAGAGAGCAAGGCCAAATTTAAAATTGCCTATCAGAATAACACGTCTGGTTTTAAGCTTCCCACAATGCATAACCTATTTTGCTATATTTGGGAGTTTTAAAGTAATATATTGATTAAGTAATTTCTTAAAGTATATATCAAACAGTAAAAAATTAGTTTTAAGGATTAAGGAATTAGCTCAACAAATAGAATACATAAAGCGTGTACTTTCAGTCCATTAATTCTGCTTTCGAAGGCCTCAAAGAAGAACTCAATTTGTAGGCCTTTCTATTTTTCAATTTTAAACTCAACTTACTGAAACAATCGTACCGTTTATCAAAGCTCTTAATTTAATTAAATTCAAGTTCTGAAGCCAAATATAGTAGCACTTTCTTAATTAATTTGAGCTTTGTACCTACGTGCTATTCGGTCTTAAAATATGGTTTCAAATGTCTACAGAAAATTCTTGGAATATTTTGGCGTTGAAAGTTAACTTTTAACAAAAGCCCTCGTCTTAAAAGTATATTTTGTTGAGTAAACCCTTCCATTCCAACTGAGTTTTGACTTCCAACGATTTATCATAGCGGTAGCAAATGAAAAGAAATCCTGAGAAAACGAAGCTTTTTGCTTGGTTTACTTAAGATGAGTTGTCCTTCCTCGAAAGAGAACTACTTGTGTATTCTGTGTGAGAATTGGACTTCAAGGAATTGCTATACTGGGAACTTTATACTTCTTTGAACTAATTGCCACCCAAGAGCTGTATTAGAGTCTTCCGGACTACTGAAATTTGTCGTTCAAAGTTCAAGTGTTTAAGGGTTCCCATAATTGCTTGGAACATATGGGCTAGGGCAAGGCATCACAAATTCAAATTCAAATGTGCTTTATCTACACACTTCTAGTGGTTTTTTCAATATCTTCAAGAAAGTGTCCCTGCGGTGGTGTGGTTTTTATTTTTTTACTATGAATCGATCCCTACTACAACAACGCTATGTAGTAAAAACACCCACTATGTTTGTCTGGGTGATGTTTTTTTGTTCATCTCTGTGACTAAAAATCGATGCTGAATATTGTTATATTAAGGAGGCTATTTGTAAGTGGATTAACAAAACCCTTAAGTTTGACTCTCATTGCATTGGAAATAAAGTACTTCGGTTTGAGCTGCTTGCTTCTCTCCAGTTGAGTTTTCCAACTGATTTGAATTTCAAAAAAGAAATAATCTCGGTAGTTTTGCCCTTTTCTGACTTCGACTCTAGTTCATGTCGTTTATATTTCCAAGTTCTCTTAAAAGGATGTATGAAAAGCTTTGATTTATTCCGATCTCGTACTGTGATTAGCTGAAAATGGGAAAATAAATTGGAGTTTTTCAGCCATTCTCCTATCCCTTTTTGATTTTGGTAAGGTTAGCTTGAAGTTACAATTTCTCGTGTATTTTTTTAGTACCTTTGACATTTTGAAATGTGCATTAGTGAAATTCAAGCTTCTTCAAAGCTTTAAGTGTCAAAGAGAAAGAAAGCCTATGAGGATTGGGCTTTTGGTGAATTATTTGGAACAACCTTTAAGTCGATTGGTTGGAGAAATGTGGAAGTTAGTGCAAAGAAGTTAAACTATTTCATGTCCCTTTACCTTTGATATGTTTAGTGGGGATGTAGTTAGGAAAACTGTTTAGGTAAAAGGTAATTTGCGGGGAACTCTCAAAAGTAATTAAATACCTGGCAGGAAATCCCATCAAGAGATTATATCATCTTCGTGCATAGATGTTTATAGTTAGGATGTTGGGCATGTGAGTCGGTGGTTTGTATTCTAGACTGAGTGGGTGGGGCATGAGTCCACGTCAGGACGTCCCACGGTAGGAGGTCCCGCGGTTAGAGATCCCACGGTCAGAGGTCCCGCGACTCGAGGTCCCTTACGGCTGGAGGTCCCTAACGGCTGGGGGTCCCACGGT
>JAQFZX010000277.1:0-71915 GCA_034682405.1 Hydroisotoma schaefferi
ATTGAACGAACGATCGATCGGTTTGCTAGTTAAGTGAACGATCGAACGAACGGTTGTGCTGAACGGTTTCACCTCTGGCTGGGAGTGATACTCGATTCAGCTTCCTGATTCATTCATGTATTGAATATAACACATTTCCATTTAAATCTCTGCAGAAGCACGCTTATAAATATACTATACTACTAATACTTTTTGGGCGATTGAAGGAATTTTAACCGTAAACTAACTTATGAGAGTAAAAGTGAATGCAGTACAGTGAGTGCATGCATTTTTAAAAGCTGATGGCTGATGTCTGCATGAGTCGAGTTCATTCTAACACCTTTGAGTGTATATCTTTTGTTTGTGTGTAGATGTATATGCAAGATTATGATTGCATAATCACAATCATGTACTCACATAGATTGACAAGCCCAGTATATGCCTGCATAGTGGATGGTGAATGGCCAATGCCTAAATGAATATCATAATTTTACTATAGTTAAAATAGATAAGTTGTGAATTGCCTATGCTCGGGCACTCTTTGAATCCCTGCACTTGAATCAAATTCATTTTTAAAGGATCGCTAAGTAAGTTAATGAGCTCAGTAGTTACACGCATCTCAACTCAATCATTTAATCTAATCTCAATATAGCTCGATTTAAAATATAAAAATCAATATTTTTGGCGTTCTTAGATGCATGAATGGAAATACAGAGGAAAGTTGTACCTCTAGATCTTGTAAAAAGTATGTGACTATTGCATTACTGCTTGCAATACCCAATACCCTGACTAAAACGGAACTGATGTTTATATTTATTGAGAACCCCCAGGCAGTTAGTTGGTTATTAATGCTGCATGATGTTTTTGTTTTAAAGCTGAGACACTCAGTTACTAATACTGTCTATTGGCTTTCATGCACGAAGTTAAGTACGGTTCACAGTGACAGTACACAGCAAGAAAGAAATATAACTAACAGAGTAATCAGTAAATTAATTGGGACGTTACGTTGGGAATATGGGATGGGAGTGGGAGTGGCAAGTCAACATTTTAATTTAATAGTCTCTCTCTTTGAACTGAACATCTCTCGCTTAAATTGGATCGCGTGTTAAGATGTGATTTCAAAATATTATGAGAATTGAGAATGAATGCAGAAGGTGAGTGAGCATCTATCTACACCGCACAAGCTAGACGTGCTTGTTATTATTGTCTGTAACTTAATGCATAAAATAAAAAGTATTCAGAAACACAAAGTATCAAGCACGGTACGGTAATGCAAACAACGAACACATTTAAAGAATGTTTATCTTTCTGACGCATCGAGCTTGCTGACGAAATTTGGATGTAGCAAAAAAAAGGCACAAAAGATTAAAATTAATGCACCCAGATTCTATGTGGCTATAGCCATAGCTTACATGATTTTTACTTTAAAAGTCCGGATAAAATCGGTCCCCAAAGAAAGTAAAGTAAAGTTGTTTAAAGCGTTTAGAATCAATCCAAATATGCTATAATTATTTTTATGTCTGAAATACTGGCCACAACTTATCAATTATCATATCTACAAACAAAAAGGAAGAAAAACTATGTCCTTATTCTGAATATAAAAACATTTATAATGAGCTAAAGTTGTAACTTGAAAGGTAACGTAAGTGGTTCTTTTGTAAGGTTGTAATTACTATCTAAAAGTATGCTGAAAAACTACCATCGTTGAGTAATAATAATCTGTCTGGTATAAATGCACTTTTACACTTAAAGGTATTCATCATCTAGTGAATAGCATAAAGATAAACTTAACATGGTACGTCATAATAAACAATAACAGTGAGAAGTATTGCATAATCCAGGCCTAAAACTTTGGTCCTCTTTCACCTTTAAATACAATTTCATTTTTTACAACTCCATCTTAGCATCTATCTATCTAAAATTAATTTTAAAAAAAGCATCATTAATAAATTACTACATGCTTAAACGTATCTACATTATTATGTTCACACAGCATTTAATCTAATATTCTGCTACTTATTTGATAATCTCATGTATCTGCTTGGACAGCAGATTTCCAAGTCTGAAGAATGAATTGAGAGCCTTTCTCACCTACCATGACAGTCGGGGCGTTCGTGTTACTAATGGGAACTTTTGGCAAAACTGAAGCATCGACTACTCTGAGATTTCTCACCCCAATTACTCTTAATCTACTGTCAACTACAGCCTCTTTAGAATCCTCTCTTCCCATAGAACAAGGACCAACTATATGATGCAAGGTTATTGAATACTGTTTAATATAACACCTCCAGTAGTCGTCACTCCTGAAAAGGACATCTTCGCAGCCTGGAAATACCGCTTCCGTGAACCTTCCACCCACTTTGTTGAATATTGTTGTATTTTCCACAAGATTCACTGCCATTTTGACACCTGTAAAGTCAATAGACTTTAAACACTTGCAGTAAAGAACAGTCCATAAAACGGTTACCAGACCAAGAATTCACCTTCTAGCAAAGTATCCCTATCGTGTTGGTTATCCAAATATTTTGGATCAATAATAAGATCATCCGAAGACGAAGGTCCACTAGGTTTCATATATCCTCGAGCCTTAGGTCGAGCAAGGGATACAATTATTTGGAAAGAATCTTTGCCTACATCTTGGGCAAAGTATTTCTTGAGTATGTCTGGCCGCACATGAAAGGCGTGAGACATGTCTCGATCCATTTTTGCGTAAACAGAACTACTTATCAGGATGAACTGAATATCTGGCCAATTTCCTTCCCCGGCCTTTTTGGCCTGAGACGAGGAAACAAAGGCCGCGGCTGAGCACCCTGAAGAAGTCAGCTCTCCTTGTCCATGCAAGAAAAAATTAAGGGAGCTTTTTGCTGTTACATCACGGTCAAAGTTCATCGATATGGTTTCATTAAGGAGGAATGGTCCTCTGTAATTTGAAATTACGTCAACTAGAGAACAATTTTTGACCATGGCATATCATTAAATTAATATGGTTTAATTAAAAGTTGCAAAGATCTCAGTTGCTTACAGGTAGGTTGAAATATGATCTTGAAGGTTTCGTCCCACTGGAAGGTCGACCTTGACTTGAATCTATGACTTTATTAGTTAAAAAATTTGCTCTGAACCCGAGTTAAAAATAATTAAGAAATTTTTACCCCTGCATCCTCTAAATCCTCCGTCGGTCCAATACCAGAATTAAACAAAATTTTAGGGGACCCAATAGACCCTGCGGATAGTACTACTTCTTTGGATGCAAAAGCTACGTTTTTCATACCGTGTCTCACGTATTCAACCCCGTAAGCTTCGTTATTTTCTCTGAGCAATACCTTTAAACCGATATCCATCAGTAGTATATTTACTATCCTTTAAGCAACACAAATAACTGCCATTTTTAATTAAAAACTTAAGTGTGTAAGCTTTTTTACCTTTGTTACATGAGCAAATTTACGAATTTTTAAACTGGATCTGCTATAACGAATGTGCTCTAAAAAAGCTTTGTATGATCCGTATCTCCGTCCATTCTTCGTGGGATAGGAAATGAGAGAAAAGCCTAATTTAATTTGAAAATAATTATACTAACCTATATTGCTAACCTCCTCTTGCACTATGCACAAAACATCTTTACTTTAATTCAGTTATTAGTAGGAACCTTCGTCAAACTTGGCATTTAGATCAGTCCTCGGGTATCCCAACTCTTCTCCTGCTTTAATAAAATACTCGGCCATCCCTACAAAAGGGGGTACACTTAAAGGCATATCCCCTTCTTGGCCATGATATTCATCTGCAATTAAGTAAATCAGAAACATTAGGGTAAAATATATTCATCTGCCAATAATTAAATGTTCACAAAGCTTAAAGCATGTCCTATTTATTTGCTCTCACTATTGTTCCATTCGCCAGAGTAATTTTCTACACTTTTAAACTGAGGCAAGACATTCTCGTAACTCCATTCCGCGTCCCCGGTGAGGTTCGCAATGTAATCGTAGTCTTTGTGATGACCCCGAAGGTAAATTAAGAAGTTAATGTTGCTAGTACCACCTAAGGCTTTACCGGCAGACCAGCCACTTTGCTATTATTTTAAAATTCTGACATTTAATATCATTTAAGTAACAAATATAAATACTTGTTGCATGGGTATTGAACGTTACTTTGTTTACTAAAGCCCCACTACTGTCTTTTTGAGGCACAGTTCTGTACATCCAGTCATAACTCGGATCGTTTAGCATCAAGAATGACATTGCAGGAATCTCAAAGAGTGGATTGGGCGATCCGCCGGCTGAGTACGATAAGTACAGGGAGAAAATTAAATGCATTATGATTATGATAACCTTTGCAGCAGTAGCAAAAACAGTTATCTTTACCTTCTAGCAGTAATACACTGTAGTCTTTGGAAAGGCGATTCGCGACAACTGAACCTGCAGAACCACCACCCACTGAAAAATAAATAATGAAGGTGTTAACTAAACGGTTTAATAAATATTAAGGGCTTATCGGCCATATAATTTGGGACCTTTCCGAAATCTGCAAACAGTACAACTTATAAGATTTATGGTATGATATAGACTTCGGAAAGTATCACTATTTTATTTTTCGGCTTGGATACCCAGGGAGAGGTTTATGCGTATTTCAGTTGGGGTTCGGGTGCATTGTCTGAATTAGGTCGCTGCGTTCATGAGTACCCATCATTTAAAGGCAACATTTTGGCTCAAGAATGTCTAGAAATACTTTTTTTATTCTCAAAATCAAGGCGCCCCTTACCCACGATAAAATCGTAATTTTCCAGAGTATCATCAGAATTGGCTCTAATTCTATCGGCAACTATATCCGTGTGCAACCAAACGCTATTGAAAGTTGACAAAAACCCTAGGAGTCCATACAATACCATTGGAAACCAGTAACGCCACTTAGATCTAAGAAACCTCTGTCTAATAGGCTCCTTCGGGATTGGAAACATCACCGGTGGGGCCATTACTTACAAAAAGGATATTCAAGCTCAAATTAAATGTCCTGTAATAGGACTGTTAATCTCTTAAAATAAAACTATTGCAGTCGCAAAAGATTTCCTACGTTCTGCCCAGTTTTAATTCCTCTGTGAAACAAAGATATGCAAAAAACCTACTCTTCCATGATTGCGACCACCTCTTTGCTAAATTGGCAACTGAATCATGCTACAATATTCATCCTAGGCTATAAAGAAGACGGGTAAAGGTCAAGTTCCAAACATTCTTCTATTCATATCCACCAACTGAAGCCGCAAACCTAGTGCTCCAATTAAGATAAGCTGTGCATCCTGCATCGTATCGCTCCTTTTTGGTGAAAGGATCATTATCATTATACTATTCATTCCTGTATGTGCGGTTCACACTTTGCTGAAAATCTTTTAGCACTTCAGCAGTCCGTCCTTTCATTTTTTTATGAATTTATTTCCTAAATGCCATGCTAAAACAATGGCCAAGAGGTTTTGGTACTTTGCTTGGTCCCTTGGCTTTGAACATGGAAAATGTTCTTGAGCTTCGTACTATCGTACTTATTCTTGCTCTTGATAACAATTGACTTAATGATCTTTTTTACTTCTGCTGACTGATTATAATGATAGATATGGATGCTCAAGAACAATGAGTCCATAATCAAGTGAGTTAACTGCTTAGCTTTCCTTGTCATCAACTTTTTGGTGTTTAGTCGTCCACCTTCGGTGGCTGTTGATTCCCTCAGAGTTGCTAAAAGAGCGTGTAACGTTTTTTAGCTGCGTTTGATCAGCAGTAAGCGTTATAGTTTTAGTGCATAGATCAGTGTGCAGTCTTTTAATTGTTATGATTAGTTTAGCTAACAGTGTTTGATAACAAGTACTTCTAGCCACAAAAATAACCCTGCACATACACGTGTACCATATGTTCGGTTATAGCTTCCCTGGGGAATTATTGTTTATCATCAAAACATTTAAAAACACTCAGAGGACATTTTTGTTTTTAACATGGAAAGGTATGGGGAACTATTCAGAAAGGGGGGTATTAACGGTGGATTAAAACCGGAAATACGGTATTTGTTTAGGCATATGTTTAGAAGGATACAATTTCAATTTCATTTGATTTTACAAATTACCAACCGCAGCATTGATTATTGATTTTTATAACTTAGGGTTCGACTTCATACTTAAAATGCATAAAATTGTTTGCAACAGTTAAAGTAATAATAGCTCAGAGGATAGCCTTTAAAATTTGTACATACTAAAATCAACCTTGCAGACCTTCTAAGCCCTTTTGACCGGTGTGCTTGCTAATCGGTCAAACTAATTGCAGTCTGTCTGATCTTGAATTTATGCAAACGTGTTTTCAGATTATATTAGAGCTAGCAGAGCTAGAAGAGCTAAATTTCTCAGTCGCCCTCACCTCGCCACAGTCAAAATTATACGAAAACTGGAAAGCGTATATAATCATCTTGCATGTACTTAGGATATTTGTTTCATCACAGACACAGTTAATTTGTAAATTTAAAGATTATTGCTATTCGCTTTTATCAGTCATCGAAGTCATCATTCATAATACATGAACTATTGTCATAATTTAACATACGGCCATAGGACACATCCATGACTAAAGTTTAAATCCACATAACTTCTAAACACGTTAACTTTCTAGGTCTAGCTTTCAACTTTGACGTCTTTGACACCTACACATCCACAGTTCTACGGGATTTACAATACGATTTGAAATGGCCAGGATTGGTCGACGCTGCTATGCTATGAATTCATCACCGTAGACTATTAGATGTTGCTTCATTAAAATTAAATGACCGTTTAGTTGCTAATAAATGTGTGCAGGGGGTGGAAAGGCATATTTTATTAGCGTGTTCTGTGTTCGTTTATTTCGTAGTACGTAGTCATTAATTACAGGCCTGTAGAATTATTCAACTCTTTGTCAACGCGTATCCTAATTTTATTTATATTTACTCCAACATATTTGTAGACGTACTTAGCGTAATATATTCTTCTACTCTGGATAAATGTGATTATAAATACTTGTTAAATTGCATTTTACATTGTTTTTATATAATTTAAACCTTTAAAGTGTTTCAAGAAAAGTTTTAAATATAGCGATTTCATAATTTTTGTAAGCATTTGAATATGACATAATAACAGTAACATTGCACATAATTTAATTGAGAAAATTGGTTTTCCCTTCTTACTTTAGTTGCATATAACCTAAAGTTGGAGTTTGGAATAGCTGAAATTATTTTCTGGTAAATCGTAAACTACGCTAATATTCTATCCTTCGCTACTTCAAGGAAGTGACTGGCTATGGAAATGTTTGTTATAAAATGAAGAATATATGTGTATTTTACACCTACATTTTTAGAAGTATTATAAAAAAAACTCTATTTTGGCTCTAGTTCTATTGTCTTTACCTTAAAACTGACTATTTGTCAAGGTGCGTTTGCCAACCAGAATTTAAAATATCATCAGGGTATTTCAATAAGAAAAGATAAGCATATAACAAAGAGAATAGACTTGACAAGAGACCTTGTTACAGGAAAAACAACCATCACCATCGCCGAACAGTGAAATTTCATAAATAATGAGAAAATATTTTAAAGTACTTAAAACTTTTTCGTCAATACATACTACTCAGTATAAATTTAAATTACATTGGCACAAACATTAACTGATCGAAATTGCAATTTTAGTTACATTCTCTTAACTTCAAATATATATTTTATCGAATGATTTCATTCAGTTTGGACCACGTTTCCTTAATTATGTGAGCACCCATCTCTGCAATCATAATTGTGGGTGCATTGGTGTTTCCATTACTGATTATTGGCATCACACTAGCGTCGATGACTCGAAGGTTCTTAGTTCCGAAAACTCGAAGCTCTGAATCCACCACTGCATTTATGTCTTCTTTCTTCCCCATGGCACAAGTTCCAACCTGGAAATGTAACAATTCCTGTAACACTTAACTGTAAAAGTGAGAGACAATGTTGATAAAAAAAAGTGCATACATGGTGGTAAATCGTTAGGGTCGCTTGTCTGTGGAAACATTCCCAATAAAGATCGCTACCAAATCTGAACCGTTCACAACCGGGGAAGTGAGTTTCAGGTAGAGATATAGCCATGTTACCAAAAGCTGACGAATTCATGACTAAATCTACTGTTCTTCTGGCACCTACAGTAATGATAACAATGGATTCGTATGAAAACTCATAAATCACTTGAGCAAAACAAAAACCACTAAAAAAACCACTATCGTTAAAAAATTTAAAGTACCTTCAACTAAAACTTTGATATCATCCTCATGGGTAAGATAGCCAGCATGGATCAAGGGGTAGTCATTTGGATCAGGTCCAGCTAGGACAATCCTTCCTCTGGATTTTGGTCTGCTCAGCATGTTTATAATGAAAAATGAATCTTTTCCTTTTTGAGGTCCTAGCCATTTGCGCATTGTTTCTTTAGGGAAATTAAAAGAGTGGGCAAAATCATCGTCCATCTTTCTGTAGACTCCGGTTCCTAGCAAAATCCATTGTATGTCTGGCCAGTGTGATTCGTTTTTGGAAGCTTTGGCGTAGGATGATACGATAAAGGCAGAAGCTTGAGTTCCAGTGGAAGACAACGGTCCGGTACCGTGTTGAGTGAATTCCATAACTGTTTGAGCGTTTACATCTCTGTCCAACAACATAGTTAACTTCTTGTCTATAGTGAAAGGCCCAACCTTAAAGTAATATAGAGTTATTTTTAATGTTAAAACAATTACGCGTTGTTGGCCATACACAATTGTATTAAGCTTTCTGTAACTTATAAATATTTAGCTCAGCTTACAAATCCTGAAATATGATCTTGCATGTTTTGTCCAACACCAGGAAGGTCAATTTTAGCTGGAATCTGTATTTAACCCATTTTAAAGTAGATCATAATTTTTCACAAGGAAGTTTAATTAGGGGTAAAAACTTACATTGTTTTCTTCCAAATGCCGTTTGGGTCCAATGCCTGCAATAAATCATAATTATATATTTTCTAGTCTTATGGCACTCCAAAGTGGTGAAATAAACAAGGTTTAAAGTCTCACAAGAGACAAGAAGTGCTACGAATAATACTATCACCTCCTGTCCGTTTGAAAATTTCTTAAGAAGCTGCATTTCTCATTGGAAGAAGATTATTCATTATTTTACCAACCTGAATGCATCAAGACATGAGGTGACATCAGCGTTCCTCCTGATACAATGACTTCTTTGGTCGCAAATGCCCTTTTCTTCACACCGTGACGCATATATTCAACACCGTAAGCTTCATAAGGTGCTCTATCCCCCTTCATGAGCACCTAAGTTCATGTATCATCCCAATTATTGCAATGACAAATCTCTCAGGCACAGTTAGAATAAAAACTGCTATAATTCAATTGGTAAGTACAATACATCCTACAATAAATTACCTTGTGGACTTGAGCAAATTTATAGATGAAAAGATTTGGACGCTTTCGAGCAGGATCAATGAAAGCTCTGTAAGTGCCATAGCGTCTGCCATTTTTTTGTGTATAGTAGATTGGAGAAAAGCCTATATTAATTCATGTCAATTATGAGAACTGCTTATTATAACAACACAGTTACACAGTTGAACTGAATAGTAATAAAAAGCATGAATTTAATGTCAAACAGAGTCATTACCTTCAGTATACTCAGCATTCAGGTCAGTCCTATTAAATCCGTGTTCTTCCGCTGCTTTGATCCACTCTTCAGCCAGACCTAAGTATGGTGCTTCAGATACCGCAAGAAGGCCTCCATGCCCGTGATATTTTGCTGTAAATAATCAAAAGCTCATTAAATTTTTGCTACTCTTGAGTGATCAAGTTGAATATAAAAGAGCTCATAAACATTAACAGCTTACGGATGTCCCACTCGCCAAAATAGTCTTCGGACTTTTTAAAGAACTCCAAAACGCTATTGTAATTCCATCTTTCATCCCCAGTTATTCTGTTTAATGAATAATGATATTGTTTAAATCTTTGCATATTCACTAGTGGTTAGAGGATTTTGTGGCTTAACAAGTTCATAGCTTTTATTTATAACATGGTTGCAGTAAATAAAAGTTTATTCTAAACTTACTTTGCCCATTGATTAAAGTCTTCAGGGTGACCACGCATATAAATCATAAAATTAAGATTGCTGCAACCTCCTATATTTTAAGAAACCGTTAAAAGAATAAATGGGGTTTCTTCGTAGGTTCATTTCTCATGGATTTATCTATTTAATGATCTTTACCTAAAGCTTTTCCTCTTGGCCAAAAACATGCCTAGATAAATGAAATATAAAATATAATTCAAAAGTAGTTCTACTGTAGACCATATTCTTATGAATCATTTCATAAAATCTACATGCCATACCCCATTGTTCATTCCCAGACATGCTTCAGGTTGGGGTTGAGTAAAAAATCTCCAATCAATATGTGGATAGTTTAGGACAAGCAGGGCTAACGCTGGGATGTTCGAAAGTGGGTTGGGTTCTCCTATTAATTAATTGATTAATTATTCCGATGCGATGGGTTAACGTGAAAAATTTGTAGTAAAAATGTTCTTACCCCCAGCCTCGAGGATTAAAACTTTATAGTCTTCTGATAATCTGTGGAAAACATTAAATTGTTACAAGATTATTTCTTGGGTACCTATACCAGGTGAAGGTGTTAAAACTAATCTCTACTGCTATCGTTGCGATCATTGTTTCAGAGCAATACATAAAAACTGAAAAACATCACGCATCAATGGCAAATTCATTAAAATAACGCATTCGTTTCATACCTATTTGCCACCACAGCACCTGCAGAGCCCCCTCCAACTGTAATAATATCAGAATAGTAAAGATTGAAATAAAGTTTTTAGACTACTTTGTTATAGATTTCGTCAATTTGTAATTTATGTCTGTGTTATATAAATCCTGAAAAATCATATTATTATGTGATGCATGCATGTTTTATTCTTCTAGTAGAACTAACGAGATTCCTTTATGATTAAATGCAGTGTAATCAACACCTTGACCTCTGAATTTAGCTACTATATTAAACTTGCATTGCTGCTTATGAAGCAAATGTGCTTAGAAAAAAAAACAAGAAAACGCAATGCAATTTATGACTAATAAGATGTCCTGCAAATATCTATGCAGATATTGTCTAGCATCGCAGGTATCATTTTACGAGGGCCAGTAGGTAGGTACTATGTGGCGATGGGGATGGTAATTCGCATTCGATGTGAAGTATTGCACCATCGTAGATTGATGAGTGTTGAAAGTATTATTTAGGTACTCAGTACTCAGTAGTGACCTTTGCTTATGAGATATTGCGTGGCTTTATGAAAATAAAAAGATTCCCCAGCTAATTGTCAGAATATGAGAACGTTTACCGGTGAGATAACAAAAACAGTTTTAACTTTTGTATGATTGATAACCCTGGTTCTATAATACAAACACGCAGCCTTCTCTCATTCCGAGTCATTACACTTCAAAGCATGAACATGCATAGTATGATGTGAATCATGGATTTAGTCACCCAATTATAATGGAAACTACTGAATGTTGATTAGAGACAGAGAATAAAATACCAATAAGCATAAACAGAGTAATTGTATATACGACAGAAAATGTTTTAATATGATTAGCTAATATTCTGCAAACTGTGGAGACTTTGCGAATAGTAGTCTCTAATATTGAAGCATATCTTTCAAACCAATTTAAGCCAAAGAAGTAGTTAATTAAATAAATCAGTGGTCATTATACTGGTGTGGGAAAATGCTTCATACAAACATTTATAGCAAAAATTTGTGGATTATATAACTCATCCGGGAAATTAATTTTACTGTCCATAAAAGTAAGGTACATTACATTTGCATTGAAAAGGTTTAGTTTTCGACAACCTCGTCCTTTTATTTTAAATGAATAATAATTGTTTTAAACAAAATCTTTCTCCAGGGATTACCATGATTTTGGGACTTTCCTAAATTGTGAAATGCATTGAGGTTGTTCTCATCCAAAAAGTTAGTCAGTCTTGAAGTTCTACCGAACTAAAAAGTCAATTTGGCAATGATAGTAATCACTTAGATATAAAATGTTTAAAGTGCATGATTTTCAAAAACTTCTCTTATTGTCAAATGGAAATACCCAATATGTTCTGCTTAAACGTAAAACCCACCTAGATGTCATAAAAAAGTACTTCTACTATTCATTTATATAATATACGGTGTTTTTAACTTGAGCGTATGCTAAAAAATATAAGTAGTACCAAATATCTACTCTTTGCTAGCTTTACTTTGTGCTTCTATAAAAAAGTTTACCTTATATTTGAACTTTAATGAAATCTATTCAATACAAGTTTTTCTAAATGTTCGTTTAAAAGTTAAACCCGGATGATTAAAATGGTAGATTGTGGTGTATTTTTTCTTTAGCTGTAACTAGTTATAACAACTATACTTGAGTACTCGATTCGACGTCTTAAGTCGTTGAATAAGGCGAAAGATGCTTAGTCATTTCAATCATTTTTTATCGGCAGCAGTCCACGCGGATACGATCAATCATATCCATTATTAGTTTAGTATGCAAAAAAGGCATCTTACACAATTAATTGCTTGCTGGATTTATAAATCACACATCAGTAAGGCGTCAAATGCTCATCGAGACAACCTCTCTAACTGTCAAAAATTATAAAAATGCTCATGATCCCTAAATAATAAGAATGATTATTATTACTTCTTTTTATAGAGTCTGAAGGCCTCTTCAGAAAAATGCTACACTTCCGTCTAAAACTAAAAAAACCTAACTTGTATCATGTTACAGAAAAAATCTCCTTTGAAAAAATTAAGTAGTTAGATTCCTTGTTCTTATGTGATTCGATTTTCAATCAGTTTGGTCTTTCCAATGAATTTATACTCTCATACTATGTATGTGCTACCTCATTCAGTTTGTAATTAGTACGAAGTAAATTTAAACGCTAAGAAGCAAAAAATATTGAACAAATCATCGTCCATCCTCTTCCTAGACCTGTACAACCAAATGCCCGAGCACGTTTCTCTGACACAGAAATAGTAGGTAGTAGTAGGTTTCTTCTCTAAATAGGTACTCAATTTCTAAACTCCATAAAAACTACCGTCGTATCTATCTCCTACTAGATTGAGGCACTTAGCAAACTTTGTTTTTAAGAAGCAATTAAGTCCCGTCCCTAATTCAATTTTGCACACACATGTGCTTACTCAAACCCCAAATGTCCTAGTGCTAGTATACCTTAACATAAGTGCTAATCCCTAGGCACGATGCCACTTGAATACCACTTCCTGATTAATTCAAGACAAAGCTGAAGTCCTCATTCATCATGAATGACATAATACAAAGGACTAATTTAGGTTAAACTAATGCTACACCTCAAATTAGTCTAATTATTGACTGCAAAAAAAAAAATTTTGACCGCAAAGTGCGTGCTCCGTTTAGAAAGATTTCTATTTACAGTAAAAGTTTAGGGGTATTGCTGGTTCAGTGACTGACATAGACTAGACGGGCAGAACTGAAAACTGAACAGTAAATAAAAAGCGTTTGTTTACAAACAAATCTTGCCCAAAGATCAGTTAAGGTGATGTTGATAATTGTTGGCTGGCAGTCATGACATGAATGAATCATAAAGAAGCATTATCCACTAGACTAAAGAAAAGTGAATCTCTCTACCTCAGAAGTGAATCTGATAGTTACTATATTTTAGCTACGCAAAGTTTCTTGAATGGAATACAATATACTAACCTACAACCGGTTCAGATATGAACCTACAATTACAATATGAATATACATGTACAAATTATCAAACCCAAACTGCAGTTAACTTATGCGCCCATGTCCATCCGCAAGCATGCGAGCGCGTAACAAAAAGATAGCATTTTCAACATACTGCAAAATGTGTCTGTACTAGGCTTGACTGACTGTGACGTTCCGCAGACAAACAAATTATGAATAATGATTACTCAATCAAGCTTAGCCACGGACTTCCTAAGCATTGAAACTCTTTAAAACTTGTAATGCATCCACGAAGAATGCAGAAATTATTTCACATAGTTAATTTTCACAATTTAAATTAGCTTATGAGGTTAGAAACTATATTAAGCAAATTTATGTATTACATGCTGGTAAAACAAATACTCACCGATAATAAAATCAAAAGTATCCTCTGTGTCATAAAACTCTGCTTGAAATCTATCTCTCATCACATCCAGTCCATGGTACGTCATAATGATACTTGATATTGTCCCTAGAATCCCGAACACTAGGAAAGAGTACCAATTGTTCAGGGGATTTAATGCCCGCTGGAAGGAGTTCAACATGTCAACGGCTGGAGCCATCTTCGTACGTTTCCTTTTTGAAACCGGCTCGGTTTCTTTTATTGTAAATGGTCGATTTAGTTTCTAACTTTTGATTTTACCGTCAAATACTGACAAAGGCTACATAAAAGCTTTAGAAACTAACTGATGTGCTGACATTTACTAAACTCATGCGAAACGAAAATCAGAGTGACAAGTTTAGAGTACCATGCATAAACTCCAATTCAATACTGCACCTGCATGCAACTGCTAATTAGTAGCTATTAAAATTAATGTTCTATCGTCCTAAAAATTGCAAAATGTCACAAACACAAGACTCAGCTCATCAGCTCTGTCCTTAAGGTCACTTTTCTTTGTCTTACAATAAAAATAATGAGGTAAGGTCAACTGATTATATTCTAAACCCTGCCATTAACTCAAAGTAAACAAATAACGAGCTTATTACAGTAGGCTCAACTATAGCCCTGCTTATCGTTGCCTGCAATTGAAAATTGAAATTCAGTTTTGTGATGGCTACTTATCCAAGTAGTAGGTAAAAGTGTTAGGAAATTATTTTGTTATCTAACACGAAAAACTATTCTGCTACTAAATGCTCAATTGGTACCACCTGGTTAACTTTCAAAGGGGAATCCCTTTCCGTTTTATTTAATTTGTTCGTTATTCAGTCCCCTCTTGAGCTACACTGAGACTCTTAGAAGCAAAGCGATTGCTAAAATGAGACGTGCGTTGGATTGGGTTGTGCCAGCTATTATAAAGGACTTCTATCATCGAGTCAAAGCCAGAGTCCCTTATCACTGAACTTATAAGAATTCAGATAAGTTCGTGGCTAACATGATGCTGTGATTGAATGTGCAGGCCTTTTATGTGCATGCGTTATTGTGAGATAGATGCTTCATGAGAACTTTAGGTAGCCACCCGTACCCGTGTGGTCTACTCATTAATGTATGGTAATCTGAAGCAACGAGTGTTAAAGTAGGTAAGTGCAAGTGTGCAGAAAAGCAAAAGTATAGGATCAAAGACGTCAGTAGTTAGTTGGTAGTAGGTTTCAATTTATTTATGGTGCTTAAGGTTTGTGTGCGTTGAATGAAGGGGAGTATTTCAATTGAAGTTCACTTGTATCTAAAATGTACCTATAGTAAAACACTAAGTGTCATGTCATAAGTAACTGATGATGCGGTGAGTGGTTTTTGCATGCATTTATTCGTATGATTAATAAAATATCTGGTCTTGAATTTTTGAAAGAGAATACATAAAGTCATTTTAAAAGTGTTACAGAAAACTCTAATAACAATACTGAGTGGATCTGGTTTACTGCGTACTACAATCAACAATAGCCAATTTTTATATAAAAACTGCACTCCCATCCAAGTTTTAGAAGGGTAGCAAACAAAGTGATCTAATGTTCTATTGCAATTTCCAGGTAGCTTCTTATGGCAGTTTTTTTACCCATATTTTTTTAAAATATGTATTGCTACTAGCCTAACCACCACGTATGAGATTCATTAATACTGAACTGACGGGTTAAAAATTGCACGTCAATCCAAATCACTAAAGTCTCTGGAAAAGTAAACCGAATTGGGATTTTCTTGATGAATATGTCTATTGCTCTCCAGAAATCCTTCATTACCATTTTTGGGGAGATCTAATGGACTTAAATAAAAACAAAAATGAAATGCTAATCCAAAAGCTAAACTTATGAGTAATTCCACTCAGTCATCATTTGACTGGGTATGATCATTTTGATGGTATTATAAAGAACCTTTGCAAACAACTCCCTTAAATTCAATGGTAGCGATCTGCATAATTGCGGAAGTGTCCAGTTTTACGGCAATTCACTAGAATTTTGATTATGCTAAACACCTCCGCCTCCATGTAAGGATAATCCTAAGGTAACTATTAATGTTCAAAATTATTTACCGATATATTTGAAGCTGGTTTGCAATTCTTCAAATTGCAAAGCATTTACAAACAAAAGTACATAGACAATAATAATTTTCGTCCTCTATTTTAGCGCAAACATCTTACCTCAAATATAAAAAAGTGTATGCTTTTTCTTTAGGTTTAGATACGACAAAAAAACTCAAAGTGATTACATATTATATACAGATGCTAAGTCAGGATTATCATTCATTGGAACTAAAATATTGGAAATTCTAACCATTGGAGTTTATAAAGATATGGCCTGCACATAACTGCACCGGGATACCCAATGTTTTTAGAACTTTAAATGCAAAAATATCTGCTTTGGCTCTGCTACTTGCATCCTTGTTTCTTCACGGGACATGGAACTTGTGCGACAACGACATATACTAGTAATTAGCACTAGTATTAGTATAAATATTCATGAGAAGTTAGAAAAGTTCCCATAAATGGAAGCGTACGTGGACAGAAGACTCTCTCCTATACTCTTCTCGCTTGTATAATTGACCTCGTTGTTTTGACATATATGAATATGAAGCATTTTCAAGGGTTCTAATCCAATAGTTCGCACAGATTTTATTTGTTCCGTTCTGTCTCTCGTTCTGTGGTTAAAAATGAAATTTAATGACCAAACTGATAGCATTAATTGGCAAAAACTAAGAATTAATTTCGGGGACAATCAATTTTATTCACGTTAATTATGGGAAGGTTAAAGATTATTTTTTACTCCGAGTACATTTTTAGTTGAGCTAGGTTATAAATGTTGCATGCGAATATCCTTTCTTTAATTACACGCCAAATTGGACATGCTCTCGACAATTATTTACTTCCATAGGCTGTTAGCCACATTGTACAATTTAAATTACACAAATCAAATTTTATATCAAAATTGTACTCGACGTGCTAACAAAAAATAAATATAAGCGAGTTAAAACATATTATTCGTATTACAAATTTCAGATTAATGGATAGTAAAAGTTTGAGAAATTTTCCCAGTATTATAGCCAGCAGCAGACGGACACTTGGTTTAGGTTTAATCATAATCCCATTTCGTTATTAAAAAGAGCATAACAAGGAAAGGCTACTTACTCCTTACTCGGAAACAATAATTTGATCGTGTAATTCGCAGGTTATGCATTCAAAAATATGCTTTTTATCATGCAGATGATATCCCAGTTAACAACCACACGAAAAAGTATAGTACACGGAAATAACCAGTATCAATACAAACTGGAATATAGGAAATTGTTAAATCCTGGAAGGGAAGTAATTTTGAAAGCTATAAGCTGATGATTCTAGTTTCAGAAATTGTTCATTATTTTATTTACGATTGCAATTTTAAGGTTTTGATTGGGCTAACTTATTCCTTGGGCACGAGTTTTAGCCCAGTCAATTGGGCTTATGTAGCCACGTAATCTGTCTGTCTGTCTGCCTGTCTGTCTGTCCGCACGAGATCTCAGAACCTACCGAACGGATCCGACTGAAATTTTGCACAGTGCTGATAACTGTACTAACTAAGAGCTACCCGAAAATTTAAGTCATTTGGTCAACGTAGTGACCCGTGGGGGTCCAACCACCCTAACTCTTTACAACCACCCTAACCTCCAAAAAGACTTATTTAATAATTGTACTTGCTTACATAAAACGCACCTTTTTATTAATCTAAGAGGACACTGTTTAGTGCTAACATACTTATTCTAAAAAACATAGACGTAAACTTCGTAAAAACAGCTATTTAAATTTATAGTTATCATCATTCAATACCTCTCTAAAACACTGAAATTGCTTATCCAAAAAATGCCACACCCCTCCCTACCCTACGCTGCAAATTTTTTGTTGTCCCTCGTCATTTCCACTGGGGAAAAACACTCCGGCTGCCAATAATTATTATCCAAACACTACTGAACTGACATGATGACGAGGAAGCATTTTAATTGCACATTATCCCATACAGCGTTATCTTTATCACATCTTCTGTAATTTTGTAGTAGTAGAATAAAACCAATATTATGCATCGATCTAGGTAATCTTAGCATCTGGAGACAAAAAGAACGGTCACAAAATGTTAAATAAATAATTCTGAAATGCTATTCCTAGAAGATGTGTTCGTTCATAGACAAAGTATGAAGGAATAGGATGGATGGTGTGTGGCTGGGTTGAGTGAGGTTGAGCCTAAACTCTGTGAAATTACGCAACTTCTGGAATAAATACTTGAGCTGGTAAATACAAATGGGGACTTTTAAATCTCTATGCAAAACATCCTTTTTTGACATTATTTAACTTCCAAATCAAAATTAAACCTAAAAAGGTTTATCCAACTTATTATTTATTTAACTTTAACCACGATGTACAATGGAAATATTCAAAAGGTAAAGAAAAATATTGGTCAAATTTACATGTTTTCTTTAAACTTGTAAAACAAAGATTTTTTAAAAATTTACATAAGATGGCCAAATTTTTTTCATTTTTAAGGTTTTGAAAAGTATTTATTTGATCAGCTTAAGTTTAAGGCAGGATTTTTCTCGATAATAGTAATATTAAATACGTACTTGTTTGTACTGTACGTTCCTATTAAACATTATACGCAATCGTAAATTGCATCCTTTTTTAGCTGAAGCTCAATGAATAATTAAAAATAAAAATACCGTAATTCCCTGACGATAAGCCGCGGGTTATGTAGAAAAAATCATGTAATGAAGCATATTTGACATGGGAGAGATACCCTGTTTAAAATGTAAAGGATAGGGTGCGGCTTAATTAACGAGGACGGCTTATGATCAGGAAATCAAAATGAAATGATTGATGCGTTATTGGACAATTGCAATGCAAATACTAAATTGGGCCTTTATATTATTTCAAGAGAAAGGAAGAGCGGTGTTGGATTTGCAGAATCGTATAAGAAATGTTGGTTATAAAATAAATAATTAATCCATTTATTTATTAAATTTAGGTACAGAGACAGACAGCAGTTCGTAGACGATTAGACTGAGATCACATTGATATCTTGCATCATCCAGACAATAATAACAGCCGTTTGAAGGTCCAAATAGTTAGGTACGTATTGTATAACAAAATACATTGTTAGAGTTAGAATTATTAAAGTAATCAGAAGAAGAGTTTTGAAATCCACTTTTTTAAGGTTAAGGTAAGCTGCATTGCACTTTACGGGCTGATAACTGATTACGTACTTACCAGAGCTTATCATCATCAACACATGCATCTTGTGTAGTAGCTCCTGCTCCATCCAAGCTAATAATCGTGTAGTTTTATATATGGGTGCGTCGATTGGTTGTTGATGCAATATGCAATTTGTTTTTGTAGGAGTTGCTTTGAGTTAAAAAAAAGGTGCATAAAACCGAGTAAAGCTATTGTATTTTATGTATTTTGAACATATTATTAATTAGAATTATATCTATGGTTTGTAGTTTGTCTATAAGTTGATAGATCAATTTTGAGGTACTACAATCAGATGAAACGACGTATATGAATATGATGGAAACCAGTTTTGGCCCTTAACTTAGCTGCTTTATTTGTTATTGCAGGCAATAGGCGATGCTGTGAGATTGATCACGTTCAACGTTCGTTGAATTTTTACGAAATCAGCAAAAGTTGCGAAAAGTTACATAAATAAATAATCGCTCGACTAGCTCTGCAGCTTTAGTTAACCCGTCACAATTTAACATGTGTCCAAACATTAAGTTTTAGTGGAGAAACAATTACATGCAAAATGATCACTGCTCTCATTGTTTATACAACTATTAGTTGAAAAGAATTAGATAACGAGATGATAATGATAATAAAAATAATAGCATGCGCTTTATACATTGAACACGCTTGTTCTAATAGTAAGGGATGTTAGCGAACAAATGAATGAGACCCTTTTAACCCAAACCTTTACAGATGTGGATAATTTTAATTAACGTGGTTAGTGAAGCTTTTAAAGATATTAAGTAGAAGTACGTCTAAAAAGGAATCTTTTATGTGTTTTTGAGGTTTCAGTCAGTCGGTCATTCATACAGTAGTCAAGTCAGTTAGTCTATGTGAAGTGCTGTTTCCTAATAATCTTGAGTTTTTTGGTCGGTTTGATATGACTTTATAATGCTCTTGGATTCAGTAGGTTAAATACTAAAAATATTCAATGCTGCACTTTTGCACTTAACAAACCAATTGGGAATTATGGGATCTGGTTAGTTTTATAGGTATTTGTGATACAGTTGAGAAAAGAGGAGGGTATGTTTTTATTGCAATAAAGATTTGAGTAGCGTTGCATTTTTAACAAGCGTGGTGCCCTTAATGTGTGCACATTATTGCTTGTTTTTAGTTTTGATTTGCGAAATTGTGGCGACACTTGAGTGGATACCTGTGTCACTTTTTTGGGATTGGCTAGTAGATCTTGCTTAATTAATCAAATGAGCTTATTTTTTTTATTGACTTTACATATTATAACCGGATGAATGTTGGCAAAGTTATTGCATATGGAAAGAAGAAGCATTGTTGCGATTGTGCATTTTGTATTTTAGTTTAGGGTAAAAAATGTTGCATAGGGTTATTTATTACACCTTGTCTAAACCTCAAAATAATTAAAGTCCAGTATATTGAATTTACATGTTTTATATTCATATCAGCAAACGGGAGTATAAGTTTATTTCCTCATCTTAGCTTGGAAATAAACTACTACTATTTATTGTGAAGGTAAACCTGTTATTTGTTAGATTGAATTGCAATTTGCAATCATGGATTTGGTTGGATTAGGTATGTAGATGAAGTACGTAAAGATAGGAGATAAATGTTACCATACTGCTACTACATCTATTAATTTTGGGCATTTTTCTGATATTTTATATTTCTGGTCATTGAGGTGTATTTAATGCTTGT
The DNA here is from genome assembly GCA_034682405.1 of Hydroisotoma schaefferi. Classification (NCBI taxonomy): domain Eukaryota; kingdom Metazoa; phylum Arthropoda; class Collembola; order Entomobryomorpha; family Isotomidae; genus Hydroisotoma; species Hydroisotoma schaefferi. The sequence goes on from JAQFZX010000277.1 coordinate 21,096, forward strand.
AAAAGGGTTCCTGGAAATCTGCGCTGGATATCCTGATTAGATTTGATTGATCAATCAAAATAATGACTATTAGAATCAGTAATTATGATTTAATTTAAAAAAATATGCCATTTAAAACTATCCAGTTAGATGAATTGTTAGAATTCAACAACGAGTTTTGTCAGTTCATTAATAGCAATGCCTATTACAAGAAATAACTTGTAGATGTTTTTTTTAATAGCGGAGATAGTTCTTTATAAGCGGTATCTAAAGAAACTTTCTATTTATGCTTTGTTTAGCGATGAATTCATAAAAGTAAATCACAAAGAAGAGGAGTCTAATAAAAATACCAACTCCCACAAGCAATGTCATCTCAGCAAATATCACGATTAGATCAAATCTACAGAAGCTTTGTTCTGTCCAAATTTTTTTCTCGCGGATGGGGCTGTCCGGATAACTTGAAGAGATTATTTGAATTCCGTAAATTAATATCCAATCGAGAGTCATGTCTGAAACTAGTCGATCCAAATCATGCTGTTACCGTGGACAAAGTCCAGTTCGACGATACTGGCGAATATAAATTAATTGATGGCCATTTCCGCAGTCCTATGGCAGACCATCTTCCAGGTGTTCTACCTAAAGTAGCTGAGAATGCTTATTTTCAAATGTTAGTCCCCAAAGAGTGGAGCTCCGCGGACAGACCTTTATGTATTCAAATGGCTGGAACGGGGGATCATCATTTCTGGAGACGCAGAAACCTACTCGCTAAGCCTTTACTCAAAGAGCATGGAATCGCGTCGCTTATCTTAGAAAATCCCTTTTACGGGCTGAGAAAACCACAAGAACAGTTTCGTTCCAACCTTTTAAACGTTTCAGACATTTTTGTCATGGGCGGAGCTTTAATTTTGGAAGCGATTGCGATCCTTCGCTGGTGTGATAACGAAGGCTTTGGTCCCTATGTCATACATGGGATAAGTATGGGAGGACACATGGCCTCGTTAGCTGCAGGGTCATGGGAAAAACCGATTTGTTTAGTGCCATGTTTATCTTGGAGCACAGCCAGTGGGGTCTTTACTCAAGGAGTTCTAAGTGAAAAGATTGATTGGAAATCTCTCGAAAAGCAATTTAATACTGTGAATGTCTACAAGGATGAGTTCTATAAATTGGTGAGGAATGATGATGACGCTGCTTACCAAGCTGGAAAAGACTTTGTCTCCCAGTATGTACCCACGCCAATACAAACTATTTCCAAAACTACTGATGGTGTTGATCAGGAGAAAAATTCATTGTTTCAAGTTTTAACTACATTTTTAAGAGACAGGGGATTACTCAAAATTCTACCTACTCTTCAACATGATGTCTCATCGGCTAAACCAGTCTCATCAGGTTAGATCGTACTCTAGTGGTTTTTTTTGCTATGCTGGTAAATAGCATGTAATTCGGTAATATATGAATTTGTTTCTGTCTACAGAAGTTTCTGAGAAACTCGTGGCAATTCAGAAATCCTTACCGGTGCCACCAATCAACATTGGGAAGAGTAAAGGCAAAGTTCAAAAAGAAGCGATTCAGTTCATGCGAGGGGTTATGGACGAATTCACTCATCTGAAAAACTACTCTAAGCCCCTGGATCCAGAACTTATAATAGTTATTGCGGCTAAAAATGATGGTTATGTTCCTCGTGAAGGATTCACACCTATGGATGAAATATGGCCAGGCTGTGATGTTAGATTTATAGATTGTGGACATATATCTGCATATGTTTTACATCAAGGATTATTTAAGAAGACAATCGCAGAGGTTGTAGATCGCTACCGCCGAAAATACAATTTTGATGGTACAATTAAGTCCGAAATTATCAGTACCTCAGCTCCAAGTACAACAGCCGTTGTCGAAGAAGCCTTGAGGTATCAAATTGGCAAGAAAGCGTCTGATCCATCCCCAAGATTGTAGTATCTTGGAGACTTAAACGTTGAGCTGTATTTATCCAAAATACGAAGATCAGGGCAACTATACACGTTAAAGAAAAATAGAAAATGTAATTAATAAATTGACTGATAATACACAATTTGAAAATAATGACAGAGATTATAATACCTACAATGACAATGACATGTTTTCTGGCGATATTTTTGTACGAGATTGTGATTGAAAATTAAAAAATGTTCCTCTAGTCTTTAATTATTAGCAGCGCTATAGTTTAGTGGTGAGTTGGGTGTATAAGCTGATTTATTAAGCAGTTAACGTAATTTTTCTGTTAAAATCATATAAGTATGTTGTCCTAAAATTAATGATGCATAGCCAAGTCTATAGTGGTATGGTTAGCCGGTTTAACTCACTAATAAGGGTGTAACATTAAAATAAAAATTTAACAATATTTTACTGATTGCTGCGGTCTTATTTAAAAGCATTTATGTTCTGTTCACTAAAAATAAGGCGACAGTTTTTAAGCGGATCTCATATCCAGTCACCCATATTGAAGCTTTAATCATATGAACCGTATTTCCGGAAATTATTTCGCTCTTAATCTTTGTTACAAATTAAAATTCCCATCATCAACTAAAAATACTGTAATTAAATTGAAACTGTAGAAGAACGGCTGGACATTTTTACTGGATATTTTCCGCACTACTGCGGTTATCTATTTCCGTTACTTTACCATTATTTGTGGCAATACAAATAAAGCATGAAAAATATTCCAGCTCTCCTACATTCATTATCATCTTTTCATGAAATATTAGCTACTTTACAGGGGAAGGAGTACAACGGAAATTTCTTTTAGAAAAGTAAAAATGAAACAGTCACTTAATTTATTTTTTCATATTGCAGTTTATTAAAAGGACTACGAAAAGTACTAATTAATTATTTACCTATTACAAAGTATATACCGTCAAAGATACTTCCACATTCTCCATACTAGAGACGTGCTACTTTTCTACACATTATTCTAAAATATTCATATTCTACAAAGTATGCACAAAGAATCAATATTTTAAGGGGATACTTTGTTTATGGACACAATGCAATAGCTTCGAAAGTTTAAACCCCCAAGTTTTAAAAATATCATGTTAATTGTGTCGTATGTACATGGTTATAAGGCGATAAACGGTATAAACAAACGGCAGTGTAACTGCTCGTTGAGATTCACGAAATGTTTACTGATTAACGCGGTCACAGATAAAAGTACGGGTATTAGTAGTGCATAAACTTATGAAACGCCAGTTAAATAGGATAACATTATTAAGGAGATATTATTTATCATGCTGAATTAAGAATCATAATTTAGGATCTCTTTTAGCCTTAACAGAAATGTGTATTTTAAATCTTTTTCTTCGTTCACAAGGAAAGTATTAAGCAGTACTATTATTTGTATTCTGCATAAAGCAGAAAATCCCTGATAACAGTAAAAAACAAAAAGCCAATTACTTTTTCAATTACATTTTCACTGATTTATCTCAGGAAAGTACGAGCAGCTAAACTAACTTAAATGTCATTCTTAGGTACTAAATGGTGAAAGATTACCGGGTTAGATTGCCATCAAAACTCTTTGGTGCTGCATAAGTAAACTTTTACAATACGTCTTAAAAATTATAGTTAATTATACAACATAGTATACTTTACCGAACAGACTGGTCGTACCTACTACTAACATTAATAAATCACGCTACCCTATTCTTTTATTATAATAATAATTATTGCACTTGCGAATACTATAAAAACAGTTGACGAAATGTACCTTTACTATTTAAAGCCAAGTTCTCAGTAATTTATTGGTTAACTTAACTAGGTATTAGGAACCTCATCGACAGTTTCCATGTTACAAATGAGAGTAATTTTTAGTAAATACTGTAAAATGCCTTAACATTCATTTCACCACATTCATTTTACAGAGCTGTGATTGCGTTTTTTGAGATTACAGAAGCCAGGAAAGAACAGGAAAAATGATAGTTCATAAACTAAGCTTTAAAAAAATCGTTTATTGGTCTGCATAATACTTAAGTAATACGTATCTTTCAAAGCCTCATAAAAGCCAAGTTTCAGCTTCAGCCTGTTTTTACCTGAGTAAATTATGGGTACTGTATATACCTTAGCGGATTATAAAGGAATATTTATTCCTATTGATATCCTTCCTATTATGAACATCAATAAAGTATATATTATACGTAATTAGTAATTATGTTTCTGAAATGTAGAAAAGGACAGTTTTATGACTTAATTACGAAGATCCATTATTACTAGAGCTACTGAGGATGTGGTTGTGATGTTGGCTAAGATGATGATGACTATTAGGGTTACTATTGCTATGAGATGAATGGAGGTGATGATGGTGAGAGAGATGATTGTTACTACTCAGATTGTTATTATTTGTATGGTTATTATTGTTATTATTACTGGAACTAGTCAAGTTATTTGTGGGAGCAGTGCTAAGATGCACAACGGATTTAGTAGCCCCTTGATGATGATGTTGCTGTTGTTGCTGCTGCTGTTGTTGTTGCTGATGATGATGAAGAGCTAGGGCAGATGAAGAGATCTTCGATTTAGGCTTCCGTTTCCGAGTTTGAATTCCATCTTTTCGCATAGCCAAAGGTCGGTTGACTCCATGAAGTTTAAAGTATAAGCCACACGCGTTACAAACCGGTTCCCCCTCGTTATTACGGCGCCTACGACATGTATTAACTGCATTAACTTTAAGTCTACTATTATGAGTAGCATTTATAGGGTACGGGTGAGCTAATCATACCAAAGGGTTGTCGTTGTCGTCCCACAATTTGTACAGCAAAGGCCCAGTCGTCTCGACGTCGCCTACCACATTTATTTTTCACATTTTAAAACATCATTCCTTTACTGATAAATTCCTTGTAGTTACTTCACAAACAACAGCACAGCCAGGCTGAACAGAAAGTCCAACATGAAAACATTCCCTACCTACCGATGATGATGAGATGAGACACTCTTTAAGGAAAGATCAATAAAACTGTCCTTTTTCTCTGGGGACCAGTGACAAAGACTTAGACGAAGAGTGTCTCATATCTGAAAAGTTTACCGTGAACCCCAAACAGAATCTATGTGTAAAAGATACTATTACGGTGACGGAAAGGTGACAGTGTTTGAGACTTTTTGAGACTATTTTGTAACTTTCAGGGGTATATGAATCTCAGGAATGTCTTGTCTAAAGAATGAAAGTTTATAATTATTTTTTTCTGCATTCCTCAGCTAAAATTTCTCATAAGACACTGCCCAGCCGCACCAATCTACTTCTTAAATGTTTTGAAAGTAATAAATGGACTTTTTATGAGATGAAAAGTGTCACTAAAAGTGTTTAAAATTAAGCATCCTATTGTACTTAATGCATCATCATTATCTACAAGGTAATTAAGGCTTGTTTAACTGTAAACAAGTCTTTGGGTCGATATAGGAAACATCAGTATATAAACCATAAATCCTAAGGAAACGGGGACGACAAAGTTGCCTTTATCATGCCTAAGTAAGCTGAAATAGAGAAAAGGGTTGGGTCAAAAACAAAAGTAAAATGAATTAGGGGTGGAGCCCTTAGTATCTTATGCTTGATCACATTCTTTCTATAGCCGAGTGGAATTTGACCAGAAAGGAAGTCTATCAGATGCCAAGAAACTGTGTCTTATACTGATGAACATAATGATGAGGGAACGTGCCATGAAATAGTAAAAAATGAGACGTTTTTAAAAGAAAGACTTTACTCAGTTAAAAGTATGTCCTACACTAACGGTATGGTGTATCTTGAATTACACAGAAACATACGACTTATAGACACCCTCTATGCATTTATGACATACCATTCGTCTAGATGGTTTAATCAAGGGCCGATTCATCCCATTCATTTTGTGATAGAGACCACAAGCATTACATAAATAATGCCCGGTTCCATCACGTCGCCATAAAGGGGTTGAGACAGCCCCACAATTCACACATTCTCTTGCCTCATTAAGTCCAGCCGGTGTCCATCCGGGTCCGAGGAAACAGGTCGTATCCAAAACGGCTGCTGCTGTTAAGGCCACTGCCGGACTTGTAGCAGAACCTCCCAACTGACCCATGCCCATGTGGGTGTGCCCTTGACCATGAGATCCTCCAGAAGAGTTGATCAATCCTCCGTTGTGATGCAAAGATGCTGGATGATGTACTGCGTGAGCGGCTGCGGCCGCTGCAATTTGGTGATGAGAATGATGATTCAGGGCGGTGGCTGAGAAGTTGGGCGTGGGGCAAAATCCTGAGCTCATTTCTGAAAAATGTACGAAAAAAATCACATACTTTACATCACAACGTAGCTAAATAGCATATCCAGCTTAGGCCATTAAGAACGCTAATGGGGTTTCGGGGCAACTGCAACGGGGAGAAGGTGGGTTTTGCTCAGCTAAAAGTTTTACTACAGGATTACTCTCCCTAAAAGGCTGTTAGTCTGTCATTCAGAGGTAACCAATGCTATTAAGTTATCTTTAAGCGCTGATACACGCTCTTGTTGTAAATGGAATCCAGTGGTTTTTTTCACTACAATACGGCTGGATTCTACTTTTGTCTTAGTTTCTCTCCTTATTTTACGAGGAAATTACATTTTTAGAAACAAGAGAGGGATGGCATTTTGTATTGGGGATGAAAATAAGATGGATATACATTAATCTTCATTCATTTATCAGTCGTCTTTCTTGATAGTAAACATTCTCCACATACACTACAGAGAAGGAAATAACATGGTATATTCACACATACAATATTCCTCAGGATTGTATGAGTGAGTAACGGTCTTGTTTGTTACTTTTAATCAGAAACGCAAGGATAAGTAGACAAGAGGATCATACAGTATCAGTGATTTTTCTACTTGATTGACTTTCAGAAAGACTTAACATTAACTCAAAGCATATTGCAAATGGATGTAACTTGTAAAATTAGAGTTTCTATGCACCTAAAAGCTAAGCTGACAGCGGATGAGGCAATTAGTCCTAAGAAGATTCTTTAATTTATGGAATCCTTAGCATCATTTATATCTAGCAATTCAAGTCAATAACAGTACTTCAATACATGAATTAGACCGCTAGGCTAAGGCCAATGCAGTACACATAACCCTGTGTATAAATGTACCAAGCTCTTAACACTTAGCATATTTGTGGTTTAAGTTCGATTATGATACATAATAAATTAGGCAAGGCAAACGACAAGAGAATCCCATTGAAAAACTTTTAGCTAATCTTAAACTCACGTACGAAGTATTTAATGGAATCAATTAAGAAACCTTCAATCGGGCTAGAACTCAAAAGGGGTATTCTTAATTGCATGCTTACTTAGTTGAATACGATTAAAGAGGAATAGATTAACCACTTAAAAATTGACACACGGTATTAGACTGATCCTCGAACTTTTTTTAGAGATGTTTTTAACTGAAGTACAGTTTCTTGCATACCGTAATGATGACTTCTTGACAAAGTAGCGTCATAATGATGTCTCCACATTGCCCCTGCGTAAGGATACAAATATGACGGAGAGTAGCATCCGGAATTTCCTCCCCCGGCGGAGGAGGATGACCCACCTGACCCCGTACTGTTTGTACTGTTAGCCGGACTTGTGGTCATCGTTGTGGCTGAAGAGATGGGGGATCCCGATGAGCCAAAATGATGATGGGAACTCGTATGATGATTCTGTAAAACGGCTGCTGCAGCTGCGGCAGCTGAGGGGGCTGTTGACCAGAGTTCGGAATTTTGACAACTGTTGTTACCCACGGAACCGTTTCCGATCGTCATTTCTGATGAGTTTTGATGGAGATGGGCGTGGTGGTGGGAGAAAGGGAAAGTTCGGGAGTTCATTTCATCAACTAGGGATGTGTTTCTTTTTGTTTGATGGCTTAATTGCTATAAACTGATGCTTCCCTTCAGGACTAGGGTAAACGGGGATGTTAGAGAGAAAGGGGATTACAGAGTAGACCTCGATTTTAACGTCTTCCTATAAGTAAAGTATAAATTTCATCAAACCCCATAGAAACTTTTCTGAGTAAACATGTCCTCTACGACATTTTTAACACCTTCAGTAATCCTTTGCAGTGAAAGAGCAAGATTTTATATTATTAGAGAGATAAATAGATCTAAATTCTTAGTTTACAAATTAAAATACCAAATTATGGATCCTGAGGAATCTACTCCCCCGTCTACTCTTGACTTTCAGGAGTTGATAGACCTAAACCTGAAAACTCCTGAACAAACATCCTCAACCGTTCCATTAACCTCTGCAAATGCAAACACTGCAATGCCAGCCCCCATTGATTCGGGTTTAGGGCACAATCAAAATAAAATAAACTACAATGATTCATTAGTCTGCCGCATTGGTAAATTGCAATAATAAATTAGTAAGCGCTGTTTAAAAGCAGATTTTCCATACATATTAATAGTTTTCAATACATTTTAGGATCACTTGTAGACTCTGCAGCGTTTACCGATGTAAAATTCATAATCGGGAATGAAAAAACAGAGATTCGGGCTCATAAACTGATCCTTGCACTTTCCAGCCCAGTCTTTACATCCATGTTTTATAGTGAGATGGAAAGCCAAGATGTTGTTGAAATACCCGATTGTAATCCTCATGCTTTCAATGCATTGCTTCAAGTAAATTTACAGATACTCATTTACAAAAAACATTTAAAAGCTTTCGAGATTTCCTTTATTGTTTTACTGCTGTGCGTTCTCTATTCTGAATCAAAGTATAAACTTGCGTAACATGATATCAATACAGAACTCCAAATAATCTCAGATGCATGACACGTTCCTCCAATCCAAGTCTCGAATCTTAATAACTAATCTAATTTCAACAGATAGACCGATTTAATCTAATACTGACTTGTACTAAAGTCAATTGACAACTTTCAATGTTTTCGGACAATGATAAGATTGAAACATCGCTACTGTATTTATTCGGCTTTCTCAATCTTATTTACTTATTAAGTAGATTAACTAACCGTCTGGAAAACTATTTATTTCATGCAGTTCATTTACAAAGCCGAACCACTTCCACCAATGGACGTGGACAAAACCCTAGCCCTTTTGTATGCAGCTCGGAAATACGCCGTGCGAGAGCTTGAAGACATGTGTGCCGTGAATTTGAGCTCGTCCATGAGCCCTAACAATATTTTCGAAATCCTTCATGCAACTAACTTTTATTCAATACCAACTCTTGAGGCGGAATGCTGGGAGTTTTTACAAGACCGACCTGGATCAGTTCTCCAATGTAACATTCATGATTTGGATAAGGAGACGCTGCTGCTAATTATGGCAGATGATAGACTTAATATTAGGGAAATTGAGCTCTTTGAATTTCTCTTTCGGTAAATTATGGTTTAAGGTTTTCCTCACTAACAAAAATGATTGACTTTATGTAACCTTTAATTTATGCAAAGGAATTATTTAATAACTAGATGGGCAGAGCATGAATGCCAAGCCGAAATGTTACCCATAACTATTGAAAACAAAGTTAAAACTGTTGGTGAACTCCTACCGCTCGTTCGCTTTCCTACGATGACTGCCACAGAGTTCGCTGACAGGGTTGTACCCAGTGGCATACTATCGGTGGATCAAGTAGCCAAGATATTGACATTCTTAAGTTCATCCCCGGATAAAAAAGATAACAATACAATGGAATTTTCTATAAAGCCCAGAGAGCCCCGTTATAAACAAACAGAAGGTCGTAAGAGAGATATTCATAATAATATACTCCCGATCGCCACTTTTGTGTATGAATTAGATCGAAACGATCCGGATAACACCAGTTCTTCCTCACCTCCGAGTACTACCAGGCGAAGGACGTAAGTTAGTTTAACCTATGCAAACCTCTAACTGTAGAGGTTCTATAAGCATGGACTTTGCTAAATTTTATAGTAGTCGTCGAGCAAGAAGAAGAGCTGCGCGTCCGTCATACGGACCGTCACCGACGCCCCTTCCGTATTGAGGAAATCAAGGTCCATTGAAGACGTGACCAAGGGCTGCGTGTGGGCATGGTGACTTTAGCAATAAAATTAAGAATGCTTTCATCTCTTTCATGTCTGTCAATGTAAAGCAAGCAAGAAATAAAAGCACGGAAACCAAAAGATAGCCACTTTGACTTATTTTTTAAATTTGAAAAGTTAGATTACATGAGTAAATCAATCGTATTGATATAAGCCCAGGGTGATTCTACAATGTCCACCAAGACATTTACCAAATTGTCCCCAAAGTCAGGGAGGACGAGAACCCCTTTGGTCTCGGCTAGGTCGAGTCCCTCTTCAGTAGGAAGTAGTAGAACGACATTTATAGGCAGTAAATCTTTAGCAGCTCTGTCCACCTGCATTACTGAGGAATCCACTCCAGCAACGAAAAGCCCTGATGGACAAAATCGGGAAAATAATGAGCTCGGCAATTGTGGAGATACTTACAATGGTTTCATAAATCCGTATGAAGTAACCTCAATCGAGAATATCAAAAGGAATTTCGAGGCATTACCTCTTCTAAAGCAGCGATTAGGTGACTGATAACGCTTAGAACTGCAATTTGAAAAGTTATGAGTGTACGCTTGTTTGTAGGTTTACTAAAGTAAAAGTTGTAGGTTGCATGTGGGAGAAACAACTGTTCACAGACGTAGTATTCAAAGTTGGTCGAGAACAATTTCCCATAGAAGCTCACAGGACAATCTTAGCATCAGGATCAGAATATTTTCAGCAGCTACTATACAATTCCAAGCCTCTCATCATAGATGAAAAATTTGTGCTTCATGAAACGGAGTATTCTATTCCAGCCTTTCAAGCTTTTATCAAGGTAGACAAAGTTACTGTTAATATAATGTTGGGTAAACATCGTTAACCATGCACAAGCTATTCTTTATTGAAACACTGAGTAATTTATAATTGCAATCCTTTGCGGTCCAGTCGTTTTACACCAACGAGATCCCGATCAGTCTCACTCTACCAATGGCCCTTGAAGTTTTCTACGCTACCAAAAAGTACAGTGTCCGCTTTCTCCAAGACCAAGTTCTAAATCATATTCGAAATGCCGTCTCGGTCTCAAATGTATTCGAAGCCCTCAGAGTATCTACGAATATGCTAGAACTCACATCCATGGTCCCAATTTGCTGGAACATAATTGAGAGCCAGACTTCGGAAGTTTTGGATTTCCATCTAGAAAATTTAGACAGCTATACATTTGCACGAATCTTGGAACGTGACTATCTTAACTTAGAAGAGTATGAGTTGTTCCAGTTCTTAGTCAAGTGAGTTCTTCGATCTTGACTTCCACGCTGTTTTGCTGCTATCTTCCCATTTTATGTTCTATAATCTTTATTACTTAAACGTAACCACTATTCCGCTAATTGATACTAAGTTTAATTAAACTTTATGCTTTATAAACGCTGGCAAGAAAAAGGCAATGAAAGTACAGATTTTTTTATTGGCTTAAGCTACTATGTTATAGCGTTCTACTGATGATATAGAAAGTTTGATCTCTAAATGACTCTTTTCTAGATGGGGTGCACACCTATGCAAGCAAAAAGGAATGAAGACAACGGGGAAAAACAAGAGGACTATTGTAGAGCCCTTTCTTAAGTACATTAGGTTCACAACGATGAAGCCTCATGAGTTTAACGAGCTGGTAATACCGTCCAGGATACTTGAACCAAGGGAAATTCAAGGGATTCTCACTCATTTCAGCAAGAATGATATTAAAGCTTTGATCCCTTACAAAACGTGCGCACGACTCAAGTTTAACTTGACTCCTAGAAGATCCGAACTGGATTCTAGGGATTGTGAGAGAAATCTTCATTTGACCGAAATCAGATCTGATAGCATCGTTACGACCGGAGGTGGCCCTTCTTCTTCTAGGTATCATCAGAACAAAAGGTTTGTCTAAATAATAAGTAGAAGTTGGCAATACTGGAGAAAAACTACAATTATTGCATCCCCTGAAACACCTAAAATATTTCAGGAGCCTTGTCTCAACGTTTCGATCTAGACGAGGAGCTGTTCAGACCCCAAGATTCTAAGTCACCTAATTTTTAGCTACTAAAACAAGCTTCCCGAAACAAAGGCAGGGATTTAACAATGTGTCATGAATCAATCAAATTTTTTATTTTCTAATTTATGACCACCAGAACCAACTGGTTGGCCTCGACTGTCCATCCTTGTATATTTATTCGACTAATAGTAAAAGAGCTGAAACGAGCTGATTCAGGAGAGAATAAAAGAATAAAACTTTACCTGAGATAAATGAGCTTTTTACTAAAAGTCTACAAACGCCATTTTGATACGGGAAACCTTCACAATAGCTAAAAATGCATGGAAATGTCGTTCTTTATTGCCTGTGTGCATAGTTCATACAAATGAAACCATTAATTTCGTGTTAATTGGACCTCTAAGGAGGGAGATGAATGAGACCCATTTGAACTGTGAATTTCTCCAAAAAAAGTCTTGTTAGTGGAAAAATAGTAATAGCTCAGAACAAGGTAGAGGAAAGGAGTTAATTAAAACGGTGCATTGCTTGCGAGTTCTTAAATGTTGGCTAAAGAACATTCTTACTTCAGGCTAGCTTAGCTTACTACAGAGGCTTGCATCGGAAAAACTCGAAAAACAAGGAGTCATTTTGGCAGAGCCCGGAAAATTTATGCGAATTCCTTGTCCGCTCATTTATTATATGCCTGCTGCCATGCTGCCGTGGTTAAAATCTCCAAAAACAGAGTAGTGACTCGGTCGATACTTGCTTAACAACACCTTTAACAAAGTTTGAAATGTTATCACCGAAGTCATACCCGAAATTCTTATATCTTTACGGTTTACAACCAAACTCACAAACGGTTTCAAAACATGTGGGTGCATTTACTATTCGTTAGTTAGGAGAGCATACAGAGTCAAAAGCAAGCTCAAAGCTTGTAAAGATCCGATGACTTTTACACAGGAAAAATGCAAGCTTTTTAGCTCAATACTCAATATGCCGTTGTCTGTTGTTGTGATGGGGTTTTAAACAGATTTCTTAAAACTTAGCATGTTAAAAGCATATTATAAAGGCTGACTAAGGTGTAAAGAGATCTTTCCTGGGCATCAAACTCAATCGGAATAGCGGACGTTCAGAACCGTGGAAAATTACCCAATTATCTCCAAGTCTCCGAGTGCCAAATTAATTCTCACTAACCTTTGCTCGATTTATGAATTACGTTGTTGAATGCATTAATATGAGATGTTAAGCGTTAAGAGAGACTTTGTGGGAGGTTGCTTGGAATGATTTAAGAGTTTAATTAGGGCTTGTACTTGGCAGTAAGATTTAAAACGTTTTATCCCCTGTCTTAAATATGTTTTATGGGGGAAAGTTGCAGAATAATTTATATTTTGATACAATCTCTTTGCTGCTGTTTTATTGCAATACAAAATAGGGTTTTTGACCTTCTGCCGTCGCCAATTTGTTGTACTTTTAAAACTAATTTACTATACTATCTCATAGACGAAGAACATATTACTGTCCTTTCGAAAATAAACCATTTTTAATTGAATTGAATTGAAAAGCACGAAGGTAAAATGATATCGGGAATTGGAATTTTATAAAAACGAAGCTTTACATTCTTTCCCTTTAAGCTTTCATAGGATGCTTTGTCTAACATAGCCAGCCCCGTCTTAATGTTTTGTCTGTTTCCCCACAAATCACAATAAGATATGGAAAAGTGTGCTAGAAATCCGATCTTAAAGCTGGAAATACGCTAAATGGGACTGAACGGAGGAAATAGATGCTTAAAATATTGGTAAAACAAGAATAACTGTGTGTCGAAGGAAAGGAGCCTAATTTACGAGGAAGGCTCATTAAAAGTCCATATGGGCTTGTCCCATGGAATTGCCTTTTACTTTCTATAGAGTATTGGATTGCTAACAGAAAAATAAAAACTGTTCCAGCAGATGATCACTTCTCTAAAGGTTTAGTCACTAAAGCATGCTGTAAATAACGATGTTTTAAAGAACAAGGTGAAAAAGGGAAAGTGAGAATTCCAACGGTACGTAATTGAAGTCAAAGTTTGAGAGATTTTTCCATTTCTAGTGTGATGAAAGGTCATTAAGAGCCGTGAACAAGAGTTTTGGAATTTCTGCCTCTTATTTCTAGCTTGTAGTAACATTTGATGAGTTTTCCATTGAAAAGTATATTTATCCATATATCTCATAATTATATAGCAAGATGAAGCCAAAACACACCTTTTCAGTCCATATCTTCAGCATATGGATTAACTCAAAAGAAGAGCAACCTGCTTAAGCTGACTTGAAGTAGGTAGCTTTCTAGGTTGTTTTTATTTAATATCGTATCTTTTAAAACAATGCATGCTTTTTTCATGTACTTTAGAAAAATACAAAATGTTAAATGAGTGTTCACGTTAGTGTAAGTCGCGTGCCCCAAAATCAACTGGAATACTTCACACGCCCAAAAGCAGCTAGTTAATGTCGTTTGAAGGAACTCGACGAAGGGGAGGTTTTAGTTTAGAATGACACAGGACACTGCCGCTTGCCACCGACAAATGTCCCTTGGCTATACTCTACACTTTTGACGTTTATCTCAATTCTCAACCCTTTCTTTTGCTCGCCTACGAAAAACACACATATAGACTGACCGGCTGATATATATTGAATGAAATGACAATGATCCATTGGCATCTGGCATTTAAAGGCACTTTTGGCCAGAAATAAACTAACTCTTGTCAAATAAGCTGTGAAATAAAAACAGTTCACAAGAGTACACCTTTAAGAATAGTTACCGAATAATTTCTAAATTTTACTTATTGTCAACCAAAATTACCAAACTCCAGTCATATGAATTTCCACCAGTAGTTTACAAATCAATCGATTAATCTAGTCATTTAAGTGGCTGGGAGCTGAAGAAAATAAACATTTGATGATCGCGTGAAGAAAACCATACACAGTAGTATAATATAAGAATACAAACTAAAATCCACTTTTTATCCTATTCAGCAAGCATAGTCGATTCAATTATTACATTAAACCACTACTATACCTAGAAAATGAAGCATTCAATTAATCCGGAAAGCGAAGTAGACATTTTATGAGCATGCAAAGCTTTCTTGGTAATGGTTATGGAAGGACTTGGCCACTCAACCACCAATGAAATGATGTCATCAATATTAAGGAATTAAAGAGATTCCCAAATCATGTTATGGTGGTAATGTCCAATCAGAAGGGACCGTAAACCCTAAGGGTCTTTATTGACAGTTGTCTAATTCCTTGGGGCCGTTTAATTTCCTTTTAATAACTAGAAGACTTGCTTTCATGGAACTAAATTAAATCCAAAGTTAGAATGGATGCTAAGCAAGTTATCTCAGGAGTGTAAACGTTTCAATAAAATGCTATTTACCAAAGTGGGCAATAAAGATAGAAGCCAAGTGACGATTTTAAATTATAGAGCAATAAGGGCCTTTTGTATCTTGTTTACATTAGGCGTGGAATTCCTTTGTTATTGATTGAACATTCCATTTGGTTATTTACAATCGTTCTCAATCTGTCAACGAATTTTGCTAAATTGGGATGGACCCGACTAAATCTCTTCTTTTTCTACATGATAAACGTATACTGTAATATTAAGCTAGAAAATGTTAAGGAACTATGTAGTAATGGCGTAAGATACTCAGCGTCAGCATTGTTGACCACACTTCAAGAAAACGTCAATAGGCGACTACCATACCAAGACAATCGTAGACATGAATTACAATGTTAAAATAATGGCAAGAAAAGAGGGATTATAAATCAAGTATAAAGTGACTCAATAATGGGGTTTGTAAGACAATAAGACGTCCATTCCGCTCATAATCCAAATTCCAAGTAGTAAATGGCCGTTTGGAAAGGTTAGAAGATTGACAAGTAGTTTACAAAATATGAGGTGACTTAGGTTGTAAATTTACACGGGTGGTCGGCTTCAATACATCAATCTTATATCAACACTACTTCTATCTGAAAGGTTCACGTATTTCACATCATTTTAATGCACTTAAGAGATCGGTTGTCATTGATGTATTTTAGTTGCAATAACTTCTTGTGGCACTCCTGTCTGTCCTAGAAAGTATTCCTACAGTTAACATTGCACAAGTGAACGTATCCTTTACGTACTAAGCGGACTTTAATTCTATTAACTCTCAAATAAAAACTCCTACACTGACTGGCTGTTGATCATGGCCTTGAAACTAATGTTCCAACTTAATTACTAAAGCTTTGCAAATTATCCATCTATCAAACCTACCTATGCTATCTATCAGCAGTGGTTTGCTTACTTTATTGGTCTCTTGTAATTTACACTTGTGTTATCCAATCTAAAGCCTGGCAGAAGTACTCTGCACATTCTTAATCTTGTTCTATGCACTATCTTCAACATGTCATAAAACCATGGAATATCTGATAAAGAGACCAATATTGCAGGCTCGACTCTCGTGTATCATCAAAATAATAAAGAACTAAAGAGAACAACTTGGATTGGATTGGATTGCCAAATAACTTCTGAAAATATAATTTTGGCAGTGGCAACTGACAAACAGAACTTTTTAGTCTTTAACCGTAAACTAAACTATACTCAATATAAGCATTAAATGTAGAGTCTAGTGAGCCAAAAATCTCGCAAACGCTAAACGACTAATCTGATATTCTATCTTTATCCCTGATTAATTCATTACTCGTCATGATAATGATAATGACTCAAAACAAGAGGGATAAGGCAATTTTGCGCTTGATTGTCAATTTGCTACTCAAGATAAGCAGATAAGAGGGCCACGGGGTCTTCTTAGTTTACGTTTAACACACAAGCAAGATCGTTCTTGTTAACTGATAGCTGAATCTGACGATAGAAACTAGTATGTGACCATGCAGTAACAACTCAATATAATGCAGCAAAATTATAGCGTATTGAACCAAATGTGCCTATAGTAGGTATCTATTTCTATCTCTAAGGCAGAGGCAAGTTAGCAGAAGACTCAGAGGCAAATAATAAATGATACCATTCATTTCCATTTCCCCCTTTGACACAAAACAGATATGCATTACACCCAATTCATTTTTTAAGCAGTCGGATTCGATCCCGTCTCAAAGGAAATGACTAACCGAAGTCAAGGGGAAATACTTTCATCCGAACTTATTTATTTCACATTATAGGTATCCCTCTTGGACCTAATATATAATGTATTTTGAAGGGAGACGAATACATAAAAACGATATTGCCAACAAGGTATAGGAAACGGAACGGAGCAGAGTACTTTAGTTCCACACAGAGGTTGTTTCGTTTCGGTTAGGTTTAGTCGGAGGAAAGTGAGCATGGCATGCAAACATAATAATAATATTATCATCCAAACAAAAGTCAAAGTGAGTATTAAAAGAGCGAGACTTAAGTCGACAGATACATCATCAGGAGTTTATCAAGTTGGTGGAAACAGTTCGACTTATGCTGATTGAAAAAAGTGTGGCGCCTGAGATAATGGAAAAACTCGGTATCAAACATGAACTGTAGAAGAGGACTGACTGGACGGATGAGAATCCTTGCTAGCTTTATAAACCTTTGCTTTGAAACTTTAGCTATACCATTGACGACGACAGTGCAACTTTAAGTAGTAAAACTCGGTGTGTATTAAAAACTGATGCTGCCGGCCACACAATACGGGCAGGACAGGTAGGTAGAAGAGGTTTAGGTTGGCTAGATTGTACAAAGATAGATAAAGAAGCTTCTAAGTGAGACTTTGAGATAGACTTTGGCGAGTCTACCTGTCCTGTCCCCTCTCTTCTAATTGCCCACTGTCCCAAACATCGAAATACCATTTGACTAATTGCACCTTCATTCACCTTTTTCTCAGTCTTGCTTCTTCTTGCTCAATTTCTGCTAGGTTTTTTCTACACCTTGTTGACTATTTTGCTTGAGATTATATAATCTGTATTAGGTTAGGCAGGGGGAAAAAGTATTCTTGCCATTGCCAAGAAGAAGAAACTGACAGACGTAATGAGCTCATCTAGATGCAGCGATCATAGGAAAATTAAAGTTTTGGGAAATCCTTGCTTTATGTAGCTGTTTTCCAGTGTTGATTTAATTGAAAAAATAATATATATGCAATGAACTGAACATACATTTAGGTCCAATAGGATGCTACGATGTACAGATATCTTTCGCTAAACGGTTAGGGTTCTAGGAAATCCAAGGAAGTCCCATTTTAGCTTAATAAGAATTATCCTTACTTTAGCAAGATTAGCATGGGATCTGCACATGGTTTTTTTTGTAATTAATACATGCTGATGCTGGATACGTAAATTGTGCATTTTGGTGGATAATTTTCTTATACCAGTATTATTGAAGTACCGAACCCGAATCATTATTAGAAAGCATATGAAAGCAAAGAACTTGGTATATCAATTTATGAAAGTGTATGGAGTATTGTGACCAAACCAACGAAATGTTATGGGATGCGTGAGTTGCCCTCATTTAATTTTTTGTCTTATTCATTCAACGGTCGTACCTATACTTTAAACTGTGAGTAATCCCTAACGGTTGTTCTAATAGATGAATTGGTAAGGTGTCCTCCTTTTAATCAGCTTAAAGAAAACGACACGAGAGTGGACTAGACCGGTTGACTGAATAACACATTATAAGATTCAGCTTCGGCTAGGCTAACTAGTTAGTTGGGGTTATTTATTTCCCATGCTTCATTAATAATGATCGTTGATACGAATTAAGGCACGCTAATTTTTGCAATAAGAATAATCGTTCAGTTTAAGGTATCATAATGATATGATTTTTCCTGAATGCTTTCACGCAGATACAGAAAAATCGAAATCATAATTATAAAATAGTTAGCTCCGAATATTTAGCGCTACATGCTATTTACATTTCATGCGTACAGCGTTTCGTCTTTAAATTGTGGAATCTAACCAAATATTAATTTATAGAAAGCAATTGTAATTAAAATTATTGTGTAATAAAAAAAACATCTATAAACCTGTTTACCTGTTTACATTTCAATGATAACAAACATTCGGTTGTCGACATTTTAAAATCTTATGACCGAATCTAAGATTTTACTCCAAGCTTTCAAAAAATGTGTTTAGCTTCATAAGGAAATTACAAAGAACTGTTCGTTAATTATTTTCCTATTCTCCAGATATCATGAAACAAACAAATTAAATAACTTTCAGTAACATTCATATCTATCGACCTGTGAAAACTTACTTTAAGGAAGAAGAAACTATTGTCAAAATCAGTATCATGAATACCTACCTAAAAATTAGATTTATATGAAATTTCAATAACTTGAAGGCTGATGTTGATATACTAAGTAGTGTCTCCTAAAACTCAGCTCAAACATTAAGCCAAACTTTCCTGTGTCGTTTAAAGCTCTTCTACTTATTTTATACTAAAGTACGAGTTGTAAAGACAAACTTCACTCACTATTCAATAAGTTACCAGTCTTAATGTGCGGAGAATTCCTTATTTAAATCTGTGCGTCTAATGCTCAAAATTTTCTAACACGAGAGTCTAGAGCAGTAATTCTTGCCAAATATTAATTAATTCCTGTAAGTAATTAATTAAAAACTTATTAACATTTACCTTTTTATTGGCAAGCGTTCAAAATTGTAAGGAAGCCCCGGCTGCGTGCATGTACATAAACGCCGTCTTAATAGTAGAAATTAAACGTTCTTTGGGTCAGTGAACAACTACACGAGTTGAATGGATAATTGATGGGGGAGTTAGTATTAATAAGTGTGTGAAAATTTCATGCTCGGCTACTGCAGATTCCGGAGGAGGTTTTTTCACACAGTATTTTTACCATCCCTCTGTTATTACTAGGATTATCAGCGTTATTCATCTTGATTAATTGTCTCTTTGAGTTGCCTCAAGTACCATAATTATCTGCGGTAGGCAAATGTAGAGTGTACAGGATTTAAGGAACCAACGCTGGGTTGATTTTATAACCGTTTTCATTCATAAAATAATTCTTCACAGTTCTTCCCAATTTAATTGGTTTAACGAATGAGATTATTACACTTGGTTGATGGATTGGTTTTGTGAATGAAACTTCCGCTGCCTTTTTATATAATTTGGTATGAAATTGTTTCTCGTTGCAGGATTAAACGGTTTAACTCTTCATTTTCGTCACCAATGCAATGTTCATAGTAATTTAGATAGTTGCGATATATTCGAATTTTCAGCACTTTTAAAAGTCTGGCGAACTCAGTACGTTTTTAAAAATTGTTTTAAATTGCAAATGGAGAATATACTATTTTATTTGGATTAAAATCAATCCATAAAAATTATTTTAATCCTTTCGTGAACTTTCCTGGCACGTAAAACCCACTTTGTGAAATAATTGAAAAGCTCACTAATCTTTAAGAGCTTATGCAAATTTTTCAACCATGTAAGGTAGTCTACCTTTGGCTAAAATCACAAACGGGTCTTCGAGATAATTATTTACTATATACTTTCATTGAATTTGTCCTTAATTTGACTATCGAAAAATTATCCTTTCTGTCCAGTGAAACAAATCAAGATATCTCCGTTGTTGGTCACCGTTATAGAAGGTTTACTACTTGTATATAGGGTAAAATAATATTTTTGCGTAACAGTTTTTTATAGCAAATTCTAATTAAAATCTCTAATCCTTAATTGGTTAGCTTCTCTACTATTTTGACAAGGTGTGACTTATCTTGAGACAAACTTTTCAGATCTGACAGCCAAAACCCCAGATGTGGTTGATTATATATCATTGCATCCTTTACAATTATTAATGATACGATACTACTACCTTTTGGGATTTGGGATTGGGACTGAGACGGACAAGCGTTTGCTTGCGAGTAAAACAACTTCTTACTCTTTCTTAGTTATTTCTCAAATGAAACAACTTCTTTAGTATCATGAGGACTGATTAGATGCCCGACAACTTAGTGGGAACTGTTTAGTTAGCAGTATACATTTACAAATCATGCATTCTCACCAAGTTGCTTTCCTCCTACCTAAACATAGTCTCTCCCTCCCAATACTTGTATGAGTTTTGTGTATTCCCTTCTTAACGCTGCTTTGATGCATAGGAATCGTAAAGCAAGACCAGGAGTATTTCGAAACCTGCGAGGAACAGTTGGACGATAAGTGGGTTCACTAGACGCTGGGCGGTTTCAAACCGGATTCGGGGAGTAAACTGGCTCATCAATAGGACCTGGGCGGAACAATCTCCGCCCTCGTCTCTTTTATCATATCCAACCCAAGAGGTCCTCTTCAAATTTTTACGTCTACTGAATACATATCAAATAAAAGGAATACGTAGCTTGAGTAAATAAAAGGTAGGTGAGCGCTGGTGTTGGACTATATATTGTAGAAGTAAAGAACTTCACAACTTACTACCTGCCTGAGTTTCTAACGTGTACACCTTTCTTGGCAAGACGACCAGTAGACAGAATTATCATAAATTAGGAAGGCTAGTTAAATTAAATGAGTTGAAAATTGTGAACTGACCGGCTTCATAAAATTATTTGTACGGATTTAAGATATTTGGTTGAGTAGTTTGATTCATTTTCATAAATTCGTTTACCTGATATGGTGTGGGAGGAAAACTTTACCACTTTCTTCCGTCTACTATTGCATATATCATGGTTATGCAGTCTTGGAAATTTCATTTCCAGTGCATAAATTTCCTTAGAAAGATTTAAAAAGAATCTACCAATCTTATTCGAACCAGCAATAGCTGGGTAACTGTGCAACTACACGCAAACTTGATCCGATGACATGCACATTTATTACGGAGTGGCGACACGCTTGCATTTTTAAGGCATGAAGTCGCCATGAAAGTCAGGCATGATCTTTAATTATACTGAAATTGATCGATGCTTTATAGGGTTTGGCAGTCGGGGGAAGGATAGGTGGGCTTTTCCCGAATCGGTTTTAATAACACGCAAGCAACGGAATACTTGAGTTGATTAAACATAAAGCTTGCAGTGACTTGGTAGATTTTCTCCACCCACTAGCCAATAAACATGGGGGTAAAATGAATGTTACTCCATTTTATTCACGACAAGAGGGTTGGAATTGCATTAGAAGTCAGTCTTAAAGATTAATTTTAATGCAAGTTTCGAAAGGTCCATCGCATGGAACATAGTTGGCTAGGCTTTAGCTTTTTTCATTTTTAGGATAGTCAATTTTAATGAACGAATGGAAGTCCTTGAATTTTATGCGTCTTTAAGCCTAGCTTGTGTTACTGTTGAAAACTTACTTCTTTATTTCTTCCTTGTTCACGTATCTAAATAACTCTAGAGAAGATAACCGCTTTAGAAATTCGTCTAGCCACGCTGGCTACTATGCTTGTAATTAGGAACATAATAGATAGCCTTAGATGCAAGAATTTTCTGAAGAGATATGTACAAAAATAAAACGTCTTTTACGGACGGAGGATAAAAGCACATTTGAGTTTTTATAAATGATTTAAAGTCTTTGAAGCTCAGTATAGACGGATAATGAATTGAAGTAAAACAGAACTACATTATGTTAGCTGTTCTTGTTTTGTGACATTTTTCGTAAATGTAAATTGAATTAAAGTAGAAATTATAAATTTATCTGTAGAAAATGAACTCAAAGTTTAGAAAGATTTTTATATCTACTCGAAGTACAATAATTTTGTGTACACGCAAATGTATGTGTCTTTATCACAGGACATCCTAATTTTTTAATTAACTATAGATTAAATATACAAACAGGAAATTATTTAGGAAATGTTTGCCTTCATAAACTATTTATACCTTCAAGTTGACCTCAAAGTTTCATCTTTGAGGGGAGAATATTTTCCAAGAAAGATATTAAAACTTCAAAAAGCTTCACTACATGTTTTAAAATTGATTAAAGAGCTTGTTACTTCTATGAGATAGTGTTTTTATTGCTCGTAGCTCAATAACAGCTAAAGTTAAATTTACAAAAAATCCCCAAGATTCTGCAGCCAAATGTAACTACATGCATTAAGGACATCCGTATAAACTACAGAAAATTTAGCACCACCGGCTACGATTCAATTCTGGCATTTGCATGGGTAAATTTAACGGGCTGTAATGCTAAGAAATACAATAATGAAAAATAATGAATTTCACTATCTGTGGTTGTGTAAATAAAAAGTTTATTTATCAGTTCCAATTAAAAATTACATCATTTTTGAGTAAAACAAAACAACGTTTTAATTTGATAAAAGATAATAGATTCATCCTGAGAATTAAATATGGCATTTCCTTACAATTTTAGATAATAAAATAGATGCAATAATGAAACTCTTCTGAATCTGATTAGTGAAGAAAAATACAACTCGACTTTTTAAAGAAATATAATGAAATATTAACTTCCTTTCCATCGAGACATGCACCTAATGAAAAATAAATATTGCAATCCAGATTTTTAATTAGTTTATTACACACAGTCAAATGTACCGGATAGTGTATTCTTTCGTAGATAAATTACAACTTAACAAACAATTTGAAAGTTAAATATTGGTCTGTGAAATACTAGATTTATTTCACTAAACGAATTACTGCTTAAGAGTGTTTTTAACTATTGTTCAGTATTTGCATTTTGTGGAAGCTATCCTTCCTTTTCTCTCCTAAAAATTCCACGAGACTTCCAATGTTCCAATAGTGAGTGGATCTGATCGGATCAGATACGTTGACAGGTAGATAGATGTACATTTGTCATTCATGGCTTAAAATTTGATGGACTCCGAAGAAAGTATTTTTTTAACCTTTTTTCTGAAAGCTTCTCATTTCGCTTTGTTGACTTCGCATCAGTAGAAATGTATTAGAAATATGCATGATTCATTAGAGCCATTTATCCGGAAGAGAGAGATGAAATTGAGTGTGGTTTATTACATGATGGTGGGCAACTAAACTACCTATGAACTGGAATTTAAAATCTATATAAACTTCAGAGCAATATTTACCTATATATATTTACTTCAGAGCAATTTCGAAAAGTCATCTGAGAATATAAACAATCATTTCGTGGTTTAGTTGATATGATTTACTGAATTGGCTCCCTTCCCCAAGTATAATTCCCCATGATTGATTTTGCTATCCATGCAATGCTAGTAGACATTCTTTGGTATGAAGAAAGGGTCTTAAATAATTTTTATTAATAAATACCATCAACCATGCATGATCTAATCTGTATTTAAATATTTCAAATACTAATTTTAAAATAACATTTATTACCGGTAACAAAATCTTTGGGCTAACTTTAATTACTGACAAGTTTACAATAGTTTATAACTGCTACTCCAAAGACCTAAACTGCCTGAACTCATTAAAATAACAATCAAAGTAAAACTTGACCGCATCTACAATTAACCGCTCATGTAAGTTTTGGTGAACTCAGTCGTTGCCATTGTGGACTGAATCATGACCTTGAATTGGGACGGAGATCAAGTCTGCATTTGCTTGAATGCGACTCATAAGACTTTCTTCTGAATCATCAGACAGCCTCATAGAATGATGGCTTCCATGCACATCCATTTGGGCAAGGCTGTCAAAAAATAGTACACGCAATTAAGTTTAACAACAAGTATTCATTTCACGGATACTCTGAGTATGCTTCAAATAGCGATTGCATGTTTACAATTAACCTAAACTCAATCACACTCCTGTCAACGCATAAGATTAACACACAATGCAGGTTTTATTATACCTTGAAAGTTGTCGATTAAGATACATTGAACTATTGGTCAGCCCCGTTGCCTCGTTTTGGGAATGCTGATGACTACTTTGAGCATGATGACCACTGTGGTGACTGTTATAATAACTATGATTACCCATACTTGGCAAAGGATGGTTTATCAAGGCCCCTCGTAAGTTTTGCTCAATTAAAGAACTCCCTCCTCCAGAAGAACCAGTTATGGCAATATGATTTGCAAGTTTTTCTGTAAACCATTTTTTAAGAGGCTCACATAATATATTCTTTAAAAAGTACTAAGACATTTCGACTTATGAATCACAATTGAGTTTATTTACTGGCTTGCTGTTGGTGAGTTAGTGCAGAGTGCAACATTATATTATTCTGTCCACCCATTCCATTCCCTGATGATATCACGGGAAAAGGTTTCTTATCTGACGGGCTTGAGACTTGATGTTGTTGAATCGTAGGGGATGGCATTGAGCCAGGACTCTTAGGCTTTCTCTTTCTAGTCTGAATCCCTTCCTTTTTCA
Source organism: Hydroisotoma schaefferi (assembly GCA_034682405.1). Taxonomy (NCBI): domain Eukaryota; kingdom Metazoa; phylum Arthropoda; class Collembola; order Entomobryomorpha; family Isotomidae; genus Hydroisotoma; species Hydroisotoma schaefferi. Next base: position 46,273 of record JAQFZX010000277.1, read on the forward strand.
TAGTTTTAGGTCGAGGAACCTATACATTCCATGGAGTTTTATGCCTTCGTTTTACTTTGTTCTATAACTTCAAAATATGCAGAGCCGAAAGCCATGTTACAGACCACTATTGATTACTGAGCATACTGGAGCGGAAGTAAAAGTTTGGGCAATATATGGAAGATGATGGTTAGAGAAAAAACGGACACACGATTATGAATTATTGTTAAAAAGGAACGAAGCAGGAAGCTAGTATTAAGCAGTAAACTTTGCTTCAATAGCTAAAAAGCAAATAGCAAAAATAAATATATTAAGTGGTAATGGAAAGGATCTGTTGGCTGTAAAGGTAAAAATGAACAGAATTGGGAAACCGTAAGTGCATTGTGTCGTTTAGATAAGGGTCCAAGTGGAAAAAAGTGAAATAAATTAGAGGAAAAAGGAAAGCAGCCACCGAGTCTGTGGCTGATGGCATTCTGTTAGTTTTCATACTTACCAAGAAACCCCTCCGCTTGGAAATACTCGGTTAAAACGTAAAAATAATTTTTCCAGTTTAGCGTACGAGAGCCGTCAGCGAAAAATACAATAAATAAGCCAGCTACCAAAGAAAGATCATAAAAAAGTTTCGTAAAAGGATAAAAGTCCCCAAATGAAATGCGATTTGGAAGGCTGTGAGTAATGTGTAAGTTTGCGATGGTTTATATAGCAAGAAGAAGCGAATATAAATTAAAATGGTATTAACCCCATGAAGTTTGTAGTAAAGACCACAAGCATTGCAGACAGGGTCCCCTTGGTTGTTTCTGCGCCTGAGATACGTATTAATCACATTAACATTAAGTCGAACTTATAGGTATATTATACAGGTCAGCTAATCATACCATAGGGTTGTTGTCGAAGTTTCACAATTCGAACAGCTCATCCCTTGACGGCGGCTCGTTCCCTGGAAATCATAACCAAACGAACCCCACATATTTCGAATATCATTGAATATTAAATATGTAAAATCCGTGTTAAAGCCAGATAGAACCCTGATTGAAACTTGGAAAGAAAGTGTCCGGTTTCCATTCCAACCCAATGCAGCAATTCATGGCTGAGCTTCAACAAGGAGTGAGTGCTGGCCTTCCCCCCAATGTTATCTTGGAATTGGCACAATCCCCAACTTTCTACTAAGGCAGGTAGGTGCTTACCGCGGCGGACACTCGCTTCTGCTGGTTCCGGTTCAGAGGTCGGTTCATCCCGTTAGTTCTAGTATACAGACCACAAGCATTACATAGATAGTGACCAGACTCATCCCTTCGCCATAAGGGTGTTGCATGAGCTCCGCAATTCACGCACTCTTTAGGATCGTAGAATCCCATCTCGTCATCTCCCCAGTTTCCGTTCCCTTGACCCGCTAGTTGGCTCAGTTGGGGATGATTGTACCCTTCATAGTGACCGTATTGGGTTGCGTTAATTAAACCTTCTGAAGTTCCGTGCAGGTGGGAAGTCGCGATCATTTGTCCTCCACCGTGATGGGATTGGACTGGAGACGAACTGTTTCCATAATGGTCAGCAGAATTATGATGGTTCCATCCCTAAATTATTATTAAAAATAGTAATTCCCCCAATAAGGCTAATTTCATTTTTTTCTTCTAGATAATATACACTCATTTCACGTCGTGCGTGTTCGTGTTAAACTTGCAAATCATATTGCCATAATTGATTAAAAATTAAGTTAAATTATTGCATTTCTAGAGTAAACTGCATTGGGGATTGTGGTATCATTCGCAAATGTCAAAAAAAACCATGAAGGAAGCAAGTAACAAAAATAAATATGCTGAAAAGTAGGACTGCTTAGCATCTCGTTTTTCCAGGATATTATCCCGCTATTTCCAGCCTTATCCTTATCAAGTCATGAATGAGGGCAAGCCCTGCTCTTGTTCTAACAAGCTTATCAATACACAGTTAGTATTGTAGTAATTTTATCTAAGTTTTGCTTAAACAGATTAGACAAGCTCCACCGTACCGCTATTTTTCACAAATAAAAGCATCATTTACGCAGTAGTAAAATCTCTTAGCTTCGTCCTTTCCCTATAACTGATAAGCGATAGATAATGGAGAAGAGTGGAACAGGAAGGTAGGATAATTACCCGTTTGTTCTTATCTCCACTAGAACTGTCATAATAAGCAAGATATACGTGAGAAATTCCCAAGCAAGTTTTGTGAATACAGAGCACTATGTCTTTGCGTGTTTTTTACACTAAAAATCATTTTATATTGTTAATCCATGCAGACACATATATTGATCATAATAAATCTGTTAAACTTTAGAGAAATAATTTTTTAATTGATTTTAAAAGCCTTTCTGTCTAAACTATACAACGGATCACCTTCTAAGCTGTAACAAACGTAGCAGGTTTTACCAACATGAAATATTTTAGCGTGGCTATACTGGTAATATTAAAGGTGTTTTAGAAGGACCTAAATATAAAATGATGCCCTGAGACAGACGAATTAGATTTACAATGCCGTGGCAGAAGTTTAAAACAGATCATCATTTGTTATGCACAAGGAGAGATTCGAAGAGGATGACTACTTGGCACGTAAAAGATGACATCTTTGATAATGCAATACAACAAGTAATTAGTAGATTAGGTGGACAGACAGACACCAAAGATCGAAGGTCTGCCTAGCCTTCAATGAGTACCAAAGTGCGTTAGTTAGTACCTCATTCCTGCTGTTGGAACTGGTGGATGAATTATTGTAGTAACTGTTGGGACCCGTCATCTGACTATATACTCCACTAGAAGACGTCTGACTTCCACCACTTCCTTGAGATGGAGGACTCATGTATCCATAATATCCCTTATCTTTCTCCGACAGACCTAAAAATAAGGCATAAAAAACGCTTACTTCAAACAAGCATCATCAAAGCATGGAACGTTTATCCATCCATCAAAATCCCACTCGTTGGTTAAACGGCTACTCGAATAAATAAAACTAAGTAAACATTAACTTAAACAGCCATAACTTGATGCATTTTCCTATTTGAACTGTTTACATTTACATGTTTCATCAACTGTTCTAAAGGTCCACTTTTAAAATGATTCTTTGTAGAGTAGAAGAAAGTTAAATACATTTTTAAAGTTATTATTTATTTAATGTACTTAAGACGTTCTTTTCGTCTCATTGCTACTTCCAAGGTTCGTAAATAGTTTCTTATAAATAAATAGTAAAGCTATCACATAAATTAAGCAATAATTGTCTCTAAAGCAAAGGATGGATTTTCCTTTTTAAGTAACTAGCTATAAGTATTCACTTATACCATTAGTAAAAGTCAGCTTCGGATAGCCGGTGCTTAATTTTGATAAGCTAAAAGCATACGCGTCGTCGTCAAGTTTGGTTATTGATGATGGTTAAAGTAGCTTGGGGAAGCTACAATTGAATGGCCTTTTAGCCGATTGGTAGAGTGAGGCAAAGACGTTTAGAAATAGTATGCATAAAATAGAGAAAAAAATCACATGGATGGGGGGTCATAATCCATATCAGAGGCAATAAATGACAATGGAGAAAGGGTTACGGAGATTGTGGTTACCTAATGGAGCATAATTTTGTTCTGCAGGGTCTGCGTTGCCAGCACCTGGGCGACTGTGGCTGTAGTAAATAGACGAGGAGGACCCTCCATCAGTATTTTTATAAGCCACTGGCTCCAAAGCTGAGTGCCCTCCTTCATTTCCCACATAATCCTGAAGAAGTACAAGATAAATTCGATGCCAGATTTAGATCGGATCGGATGTTATTATAAAATAGAGTTCGCTTTGCAATTATGCATTCCTATTCCTTCCTACTAAAGCCTTGCACGTATAAAACTATACTAGTATGTACTAAAGCTAAATCTAGACAAGATGTATTATTGTTATATGTAAAATATTATTTTAAGAGTTGAGTAAGAAAATAAAAAAATACATATAAATAAAAAAAACTGAGTTGAGGCTGGGGTAAAAACCCAGAAAGAAGACCCCCTCCGAGTGGGACCTTAGTCTCGCCTGCGTTCAATTAAAATTACGTTTTTATGGGCCTATAATTCAATAAGCTTTTTTAAAATTCACCATAATCAACATATAAAAAGCTTCGGGTCGAAACAATTATTTTAAGCTTGGAATGAAAATTAACACTGAATATTGGACATAGTGAAAAAGTTTGTACTTAATTACATTAATTACATCAAAAAAAATCTTACATTTTAAACTCTTATTATAGGCGACTATACACGGGATGAACAATCTCCTTTTTTGTTTGTTGTTCAAGTTTTGATACAAGTTTACTAAAATCATACAATGGGTTTTAGTCCGTATTTACTATGCGGAGTCAGTGAAATATTTCTGGACCTATGTTTTTATGCACAACAGCCAATTATTTTTATAAATTTTACTTCATGTAAAACGAAAATATTATTCTTTGTAAAGAAAGCTTTGTACTGAGAGAACAAAAGGGTTAACTAAAAAAAAAGTCTTCAAATTTAACAAAAATGTCATACCCTTAATTCTTAAACTTTCTGTAATTGAACAACCCGTTGAATTGTCGGAATTAGAAATGCTAATATTGATTTGATACACAGAAGTCCTAAATTGAAGGCTTTTATATCTAATTAAAATACTACAAGCAAAATCATAAAGTCTTCATGCCATATAATGAGTTAAGTGAATGCACAACATTGGTCACGAATACTTCCCGTTTATGCAATAATAAAATGAGGATAACGAAATGTCCTCTGTTCTGTCCTAACTAAGGAACTACAATCTTCCATCAAACTATTTCAGCCACAGTTCCCAGTTTTACATTAGATTTACCTGTGGATGTCTGCCACTGGTATAGTATCTATGAGCTGGAGGTGATATATTGGAAACGTAGGCCGTCCCATGATGATTTCCATTTAGATTCGATCCATTTGTATGATCTGCGGAGTGATTACTGCTAGGATTGGAGCCCCCACTGGAATTAGGGTTGTCCCCACCAGAACCTGGATAAGGAGGTGGAGCATAGTTTGGGTAATTACCAACGGCAGCTATGGCTTGAGCGATAGTTTTTTCATTCGCAGTATGATTTATACTTCTGTTATTATTATTACTGTTATGATTATTATTAGTATTCCCACCGTGTCCTCCTCTTGGGATTTGGGTTTCGCCTGATCCAAACGACACGTGTGAGTGACCATTATTATGATGACTATTATGGACGTTACTATTACTATTGGCCAACGCAGCAAGGACATTCAGGCTACTGTTGGTAGTAATTCCATGGTCTCTTTGTTGCTGATGATGGTGGTGACCCATGGGTACTTCATGGATTGACACGGAAGGTGATCGATAAATTGGACGTGACCCGATGCTCTGGCTCACTTCATTGCAGTCTGGTTCTTGTTTTATGTAACTGTTCACCGTGGTTGGCACTTCCTCATCTGTGATAAGATCTACATAAGGATTTTTTTATTGGAGCAAATTATTGTAGCATTGCCGTGTAAACTGAATGACCGAATGTCTACATTTTAACATTCATATTTTATTGGCAAAGCAGCATTTCCATTGGTTTTGAATTCATCGTACAAAGAAGCGGTATGGCCCAGAAAGTAGGATATTTACGGGTTCCAATTCGTTCTTTAAGGGTCTCATTAGTTTGTAATCAGTAACTCTATTTTCTTGGAGAGGAATCAGACAACGATTTGATAAGATGTCTATAAAAGGACGACTATTGCATATAAATGCTTTCTCACTGCATTCCTTTCATCCACTTTTTATTCTTGGCATTCCAATCCCTTCTCAAATTATGTTTATTGCTAAGCGTGTACGTTAGGATAAATGAATGGACTATATCCACAGCTTATAGCTAAATACCTTGAATGCTTAATACTACACAATTGCTCTCAAAGTTAAAGAATGGCTAGGCTGATCTTGGAATTTCATTCTAATAAAGTAGAGGAAAAGTAAGATTTTTAGAGTTTATACTGACGAAGATGGTATGGATTTAAAATACGTAGGTTAGTATTATGGTAGTAAAGGGATTCAGCATTAAACGTCGTCGCCTTCTTTCCTCCTTTTTTATATAATACCAAGATCCAAAGATGACTGTCTCCAAATTTTTCCAGAACCCGACCCGACGTCGCACAGGTAAGAGACAGGATGGCCATAAGTGAAAATGCTCATGACTGAATAGATGACGTAAAAAAACTATCACTACCCTAGACATTGCTACTTTTATTCATCCTTGGTCTTCTAGACGAGTATTTTAAAACATAATCTCTTCACTAATGACTAGTTGTAATTTCTGAGTAATCAAAAAGTAGGAAATTAATTAGAAACGACGATGATGATCGAAATAAGGATATATCTATTTCTCTGCAAAGCCACGAGCTTATATGCAATTAGCAACATATTCAGTTCGTTAAATTCAACTGATATAACCTTCCCAAAGTCAATTGTGGAGATTTGTTACTTAAAGAAGACAATCTTCTACCTCTTTTAACTAACATTAGCTTGCCAAAAATCGGATACGACCAACAACACCGACGAAATTTTACGATCTTAGGTACAAATTTACAAACTTTGTACCTAAATGTGATCGGTTCATCCAAAAGTTAAGCAAAATAATGTCCTTCTGAAAATGTAACTTCGCTTACTTCATAGATGAATTTTAGCCTTTACTGCTACTTAGCGGATACCTTTCCATATTCTGTGTGTATTATGAACAGAAAGATCAATGAGAAATCGGATTGACTCATTCCAAAACTTTGACATCCCTATTTCATTTTAATCATTACGAAACTTTTTTTAATTGGCTATAAGTAAACAGTAGCCTCTGAAAAACTAAATGGGCTACTATTAAGACCTTGTTTGTAACGAGTGAATAATGTTAGAATTGTTAGTAGATAAAATAGTTAGAGAAATCGTAAAAGTTCATGCTTCAACTTAAATACTTCCTAGCATTGGTTCAACTTCTTTTCCACTTCAATAATGTTGTGAATGTTGCTTTGCAACAATTGAACTTATGAAAGCAGCAGCAGCTTATGATGAGTTAGTCAAACTAATCAGAAACGTGATTACGGGATAAAGATATAAAGTTATAGATTCCTCCAATCTTTTCAGATTCGGCTAATCGTACACACCGGGACGATAGGCCGATGATAGGCATACACTTTGCCTGCCTGACCGATAGGACCTGGGCCTGATTATGATAAAAACTATCAACATTATTATCTACATGCAGCAGTGAGCATCTGAAATATGATAAGATTCCATTTGTAAATAAAAACAGAAAGTTTTCTTTTCCTCCCCAAAAAAAGTAGACAAAGTGGCTTTTAAAAATATATCTACTGTATTATACAAAAAGCTAAGTAAACGACGATCAATCTCATTTACCCCAAAGGAGGAGAGTAACCTATACTTATTCATGACCCAAGCAATAGTTATTTATTATTTAAGTAAAGGTCTTACTTTTTTCTTGATTTGGCCCCATATGTTGCGTGTACTGGATCACACCCCTTTGCTGTAAAGATGATAAATTGACCGTGGGAATGGTAAGAGTTTGCTCAAGACTTTGAGACAGTTGTAGAGGTATCTTACTCTTGATGTGGTAACTATTGTTGTTGAGATTAGTAGAACTAGAACTATTGTGACTGTTCGAGCGATAATTAAGTCTCAATGTACTTTGGGATTGTTGCTGATGGTTTTGGTGTTGAAGTTGGATTTCATGCTGATGCTGATAACCCTCTTTTTGTTGCAAATGTCCCGATTTACCATCAGAAAAAGAATCCTTTGCAGAAAGGAAAGTAATCTGATTCCCAGGATTGTTGTTATGCTGGGGATTCTGAAGAACTGAAGAGGGGTTTTGGGGATTGTTGCGATTATTGATAATGCAGTTATCGCCTGTTGATGAAGGGTTAGTAATGTTTTGATGGTGGGCAGGATTAGCATTATTAGGATGACTAGACTCAGCCGCGGTTGAGGATACGTCACTTCCATTTCCTTCGCTTGAAGATGCCAGCAAAGTTTCCGGTTCCGGTTGACTCCTCTCTTCCTTTGTCGTTGAGCGATCATCATCCTCAGAATCAGTGGAAGGGTTTGCCACTTGCTGTTTATTGGCAAAATGATCATCGTGTTGCCTCATCTCATCCTCAGTTCCAACCTCACCTTCTTCGTCAACCTTTTCTTTATTGTTATCATTATCAGTTCCATCCGTCTTTAAAGCTTCCGTATGCTTACTACTAGCATCAAGCGTCGAGAGGATAATGGACTCTTTATCTAACTCCTTAGATGATAACAGCTTTGCGTTGCCTTCTTCCATGATTTTTTGGGGGACGATCTTTCCACCCTCAATATCTACTTTGACTTCTACTAGACCTCTTCCACTCACGTACTTGTTTTGGAAGTCTGCTGGTTCCACCTTGATTATCTGCTTGTTGGTAATCTTAATCTTATCTTGGGAATTGCCTCTACTGGTACTGTTATTGGTATCTTCCGAATCTTGGTCCATCGGCTCAGGTTCGAAACTGTTGAATGACCCTGTGCTAGAAGGCGTATTACTGCCAAGCTTAAACGGATGCATTTCTTCTTCTCTGTCTCTCTCGGATTTTAACTTTTTAAGGATTTCTGCTTTCTGTTGAACAACGGTATGAGCCTCCAAAGCCATTATTGGTTCATACATGAGATAAGCTTTCCCTAGAAAGATGAGGTGAGTAAAATTTATTGAATTTTAAATCTATTTATTGTCTTACACTGCGTGCTAAATGTATGGTTAGACTAGTTTAGTAATATTCGACGAGTGATGATGCTTTGATTTTCTAGTAAAAATGTTTACATTTTGCTTTTTTGTCTGCATAGACCAACTTTTAGTTTTAGCGTTACCTTGAAAAAAGTGAAGCTGTCGATCATTAAGTACGCCCAAAGCGTTCAACAGTATCCTATGAATAAGGTAATGTGTCAGTATTTCCTTTCTAAACAATATGCTAAACCACCTATGCAAAAAAATATTTTGTCACTGCACTTCACAAGTGATCTCACTTTGACACACTTTTAGATTTTGTGATCTATTCGTCTAGGTAATTATACTTTCATGCACTAATTATAAATTCCGTAGTGGGGTGGTTGATAGCAAACTGTCACTGGATTGTGGACGTTTGCCATTGTATTCGCCCAGAAAGCCAATGAAAACAGTTTTTTTATGGAAAGATTTTCATCCGTTCTTATCTCTACAAGAAGAACCAAATGAAACCGTGCTGTTCCTATTTGTTTGTTGTACAATGCTTATTGAAGGATTCGTTCGTTTTGATTGCACAAGATAACAAACAGTTTTGATAAGGGAACAGTAAAACACGGTAAATCATTACGTATTTGCCAACGCGTAATTCTGTGGCAGATCAATCCCTGCTTGTTAAATAAATAGCACTACTATTGACTATCTCGGTCTCAAGCTCCAAAAAACCTTTATTTTACATAGCAAAACTGAACCAGAAGAAACAATGGCCAAAGGTATTTATCCTGCAGAAATCCACCTGTGACTGAATACAATAATTTTACTGAATTGCATCTAACATTTAGTTAGTGACAAAATGAAAAACTTATTTTTCATGTACATTATAGCTTAAGAACCTTAATATAGGCATAAATCGTTTAAATTTACAAATCCTTCATCACCTACAATACACAACTAAGGCTAAAAGGTATCTTTTAACAGTGAATTGATCTGTAATAGGAGTTTATGCATACAATACGATGACATATTTCAATCACCATCTCTAAATCTGACTTTGGTTAAAGGCTTCAAACGAAAGGAAACTTAAACGGAGACAAAAAAAGTTAAGCCGGATTTAATTGTTTACATAGCGGGTCGGGTTGCTCTAGCACGGATGCTTCAAATGAATATAAAGTTGGTTTTATGATCATGTACGTTGAATCTCATACGAGCATCAATTTATTTGTTGTAATAAACTTCGAAGCTATTTAAGTTCAGAAAAAGTATTTTAAACTTACTAAAACCTTAGTAAAAGTCATATATAGAATATACAGTATTGAACTTGATGAATAACAAACTAATCATTGCAATTGCAAATTGCACTAATGCATCGTTGATAAAAAGATACAGAATCGCTTACTGATGAGATTTGATTTAAAACGGATAAAAGGACCAAAATCTCTGTGGCACTTGCTACAAGTTGAACAATAAGCTTGTGATACAAAGAAGATGCGATAATATAGAGCATAAAGGAGATATCACAATTTCTGATAGTGATTATCATGCATTCATTATTAGTTTGAAGATTGTCTCGAGTTAAGATAACCAAAGACTATTAATATACTTTATTGGCAAATCATCTGCAAGTATAAATAGCTTTCAGTAGTAAATCCATCTCTTAATGATGTATCAGACGGAATCAGTTTTGTCTGCAATAAGGAAGTTATGCTGTAGTTTTCACCTGTAGTAAAGTCGTGAATCTCATCCTAGCCATAACGCAATCAACAATAGATAAGTAATTGTCTTCTAGTAATTGCCTTCTACTGGTTATATCATTTCGGAAGCTTATCAGCGTTGTAGGAATTGTTGGGTCTGAATTGGGACTACCAGGACCCAAGTATTTGCAGGATGATCTATATTTACCCAACTATATGAGGTCTCATGTAGCATTAAGTGTTAATGTGGATGATTTCCCTTATCTTCGTAATTCGTAGATGCGATAGTTTATCCAAAATTTATCCAAAAATTGAATGAAAGATAAAATAATTACCTAGAGTAGACAAGGTTGATTATATTCAGTGCTGGTTGCTGATGAGATATTTTCTATCAGTGTTTTGGTGAGACAGCTCCACCGGCCGGGTTACTTAATGTAGATATGATTTATAACATTAACAATGCTTCTAACGATGATTTGATATTATCAACCATCCACTACTGGGTTGATTTCAACCACGTAGAGTACAAACACATCTACGACAACGACAGTAAAGATAATGAAAAACCGATACAAGCTCCAGATTGCTTTTATCTGGCCTAAAACCTTATGTTTGTGAGATATCGTACAATGTTCGTTTCCCATTCGCATCGCATCATAATAACCGTTGATCAGGTAAAGTTTTCAGTTCTCTGATGATCATATCCATTATGGTGTGAATAATAATAAATAATGCCTTCTAAACTTATACTACTAATGGTCTTATACTTTTGAGAATAGCAAGCAAGTTGGTCATGATCCCGATGCAGTGTTTGATCATGGCTTCACTGACGTTTATTTGATCTAATAAATGGAGAAAAAAGGTTGCTGGAAATATTGTCCTCTTGAACATTGATATTTCATCTCATAAGTACGGGTACAACCGAACTAGATTGTAAATTGTAATGAATAAAGTGGTCGAACTGGAAATAGAAACAGAAAGTATCCATCCATACGACTGGGAGAAATAAAGTACTTTTTCATTTTCATCTTGTGTAAGATCAACAGAACAGTTAACATTGCATGCTTAAGCTTAAGTTAGTTAATGTTTGGTAAAGTTATTGCTGAATGAATGAGCTTATACTTTGTGTCACTTTACTTTACGAATAAATGGTCGTACTCTGCCTGGCCTAACTTATATGTAGTATTAGCTATTGGATGGAAGGTGAATCATTTCATCCATGTCTGTGCTGTAATAAATTTATTTTATTTTATTTTACTCTGTAAATATTTAATGATAGATCTCATGATCTTACCGTCAGAGAACATGCATAGATTCTTCCATTTACAGACTAAGGAGAATTTTTTTCATATTTGGCTTTAAAAAAGAAGATATTTCTAAATAATAGACTTTCATGTGAGTCCTGAAGTTGAGAAATAACAATTCATTCTAATTCAATTTTACTTGAGGCAAAATTATAAAATCCATCAAAGTAAAACGAAGAGTATTTTTATAATATTCGGATAATTTGATCTCAATTCGATCGAACCTTGTGAGTTGTCCCTTTCCCCCATGCCTTTTAATAGAAGTACTCAGATGCATACGCAGGCAACTTACACTTGTACGATAAAGGTTTGTGTGTGATCTATGAGTTTGATAGGAATTATTCCAATAGACGACATCCGATATGTTGGTAGAGAATGGTAAAGACTAGCGAAAGGAAAGCTAAGCTGTTTAAAAACTTTGCACCCGACTATTATATCGATCGAGCTTGAGATGGTTTTTTCCTATAGTATTGTGACCTTCTACCTGAGTGTCTCTTTCTAGACGACTGTTTATTTTTCTGACATTTTGGTTCTCGGTTGCATACAGACAGTCAACAGTATAGTAGTTGCATTGCAACATTTTCATGTCATTTTGTTGTCGTAACTTGCTCGCGTTCCTACCAAACTATCAGAGTATTCAATACGATGTGAGAACTGTTGAAAGAAACATAATATAGAGGAATTAATGCTGTAATTTATCATATTATACTAAAAAGCCCACAGTAGAAAGAAAGTAAAAATCGTACTAAATGTGTTTATTGATAATAATATGTCCCATTGACATAATTGGGCATGTTTTTGATCGGAAAACCATGCATCGTAGGCTATTAATTCAATTACTGTCCCTTTCTGTGATCCAATAGGCAAGTACCAGAAAACGTAAACGTGGTATGACTGATTTGATATTTTGAAGTTGTTCCATGAAAACTAATTTAATCCATCATTTTTGATAATTTTAAGTAGAATAAGAATGTCCAGAGATAAACATGTTTACTTTAGGAAAGAACTACACATACAAATTTACAGGTGACGAGTTAACTGGGCCGTTAGGTGAAACTGGCATCAGTTCGTCGAAATGCAGAATAAAAATTGGGCTGAAATTGTTGTCACTTGTCAAAACATATTTTAAGTGATAGAATTGATTGATGATTAAAATAACTTTAATGCCAACCTTGTGAACTATAATCCTATGTTATTGTGAATAAGGAGCTTATCATTACATAAACAGATACAATGGTAATTTAATCAATCTTGATTCTGGATCGAGAGTGATCTCATGCATGATTGCCCAATCCCAACTGCATTTTATGCAAATAATGATCATTTCAATGGATAGGTTTAATTTGACAATAAGCCGTTATTATCCTGGCTATTTTCTAACTTTTCTTTAATTATATTATAATTCAGTGATACCACTTACTTAGCCATCGATAAGCGTCATCGTAGTCAAAAGTTTGATGGCTCTTTATGTAACTTGTATCTTTTTTAGGGTGGGGGAAATAGATCAGTGTGGACATGGCTTCTAAAGGGGAATAAAACCTACGTGAAATTACATACCTAGTATTCTGGCTTTATTGGTTGACCAGTGGTCATTCAATGATGAACGTTCCATTTTTAACATATAACCTCCAACCTTCTCACCAAGATACGAACAAACGAATCTTACTTCTTACTCCATTATGCTTTTGCAAAATCAAGCTTCCATTGGGTTGGAAAAACAACTTTGCGTCCAATAAGAACAGCGTCGTACAAAACTTGTATACACGGTGTGATGCTAATAAAACTTTGATCTGGGACTCGCTACCCTGATTCATAAAAATCAAGCATAATATATGGTGCAGTTGATTTACTATTGAGAGGATTTACTTTATTGAGCTTAGCTATTCTTAAATCTGTGCTTATATCAAAAATCAGCCAGCATAGCAGTTTAGAGCAGTAGTGAACTATAATTGATTGAATCGGACGAATGCTATTAAATTATGGAGAAATTACGTTTTTTTCTCTATAAAGATGTCATGCAGCATGATTAATAAGTTATTTGAGTAAATACTTGTCACCCGTTGAGGTCGGAGATTGAGATCCTTTAATATTGTAGATTATAGTGCGGTCATTTTATTTCTCAATTTGACATTGCTGTAATATAAATTATTAATACTTCTGATGAAGTATTTAAAATTAAATGACATGATGTAATTTTCAGAAAAAATAAAACTTAAATCAAGCATCTTACGCTCTATGTATCGCTTATTTCTAAAATATCCACTATTGTGATTGTACATATTACATAGCAGAATAGCAGCCTGCTTTTAAATCATTATCTATCACATGTTTCTGATAAATTGACAAAAATAAGAGTAATCAGCAGCATGCATGGTGGTTTCAACATACATTATGGTTTCGGAGACGGTGGAAATGTCCACTACGTCTTAAAATAGAGATCAAACCACTACTTTACGTTATTTGCTAAATGTTTCTGAAAAAAATTGATTTACCCAACTAAGTTCCGGAAGGTTAAAATTTATAATATTATTGATCTTATCTCTGATTATTCACAGTTAAGTTAGGTTAAACTCTCAATAAGTGTGCTTTTAGGCCCGAGATTTCAAGAGTTATTCGATTAATTTTTATACTACCCTAGCCAAGCGGAAAAACATTTTCATTTTTTCATGTGTCGGCCTGAGATAGTTTGAATTCCAAGAGAATTTGGCCGAAATTCTCAACAATTTCGTATATCATGGCTAATTTTCAGGGTAGCAACATATTTCACAAGAATTCAACAAAACTTCCGGACTTATTCTATTATCAATAACAGATTTCTACTAGATTTTACGGCTGAATGCTTCCTCACTATCAATCACTTATTTAATTTTTATTTTATATAACTTCAACTTAAAACCCAGCATTTCAGAAAGTACTCCACTGAATGCAGAAAGAATCACCAACCTTGTTACGTTGTACAAATACGGGTTGCTAGCAAAACTGGATATTTTGAAAGGATCATCTAGTTCCTGCAAAATAGAAAACATTGAAACCAACGCCCACTAATAAAATGCACTTTTAGTTACCGTGATTCGTTCCACTTACTTTCAAAAGCTCGGAAGCTAGCTTCAGAACATTATTTGCAACAAGAAGTTCTTCTTTCTTATGAGGTTTTTGCTCCATTTTTAGGTACAAATTTAGCTAAAGGATGAAAAGCATAATTCTCAAAAACTTGCGGTCAATAGAGAAATGTTTTATGGACAAACATACTTGCTCCGTTAAAATTACTGAGAGGTTGCGATATTTTTGGCTAATTCGAGATCCCAAAGTCATAAATCGCATTAAGTAGAATGCCAAACATAATGACCATCCAATTACTTCAACATTGTACAAGAAATACATCCTGTTAGAATCCTAAATACAATTCACAATCAGTTGTATTAAAACAATAGATGCATAAAGCGCATTGAAGCATAGAGTTTGTTGTAAAAATTACCTTTAGTAACTCGACAGACAGAAAAAATATCAAAAATAGTGTTGCAATGAATGTACCAGAAACAACAGTATCTACGGATCTTTGAGGCCCTCGTCTCTAAAATATACAAACCCAGAGGTAAATTTTTTCCTTCACTCTGACTCTGATCAATAAAAATAATGTGTTTTTACTTGAAGGTAAGACCGAATAGACAGCCATGTTTTGATGTTTCTGACTTTGTTCAGACGGAAATGAGGAATACCGGACTTTCTAGCTTTTCTGGTTGAAGTAAGCCGGGAGAACAACTTAGCGTACAAAAATCTCTGCTTGTATGTTTTTTCTGCCACGGCCAACAAAAAGAAAACACATAAGGCGAGACACCACCGCTCCCCCATGGATATTATTATCATAACGCGAGCCCTACCAGAAGTTTACATTTAGATTAACATAACGAATTAATCTAGAAATCAGTTTTTCAGTGCACACCTACCTAAATTCTTCACCGCAAGCACAGTTTACAGCGTTCTTCATGTATTTATGGACCGTTCCATATTGCAAACCATCGATATCAAGACCATTTGCAAGCCTCCAAATTCCGGGTAGAAAAGCGATCACAAAGCTAAAGCAAATGCCTACGGAATCAAAATTAAATTGTTAGTCACAAAACTTTTCCCGTGCACATGATTCTTAAATAAATAAATTCGCCCAAACAAAATAAATAAATGAACTTGTGATTACCCAGGTATATGTAGTCAGAATTTTCCTTCGCACGTTCAACCTTAGCTATTATAGTAGAGCTGATGTCCAATACCGTAAGATCTGCTTTCATTGCATTAGGCCCGTCCCAAATAGTACAACTGATCTTGTCGCTTGAAGCGCAGCTAGGGCTGATGGTTTTGATAGATTGCTAAATACAAAAGGATTTTAGATTTTTTAAATCGAAATCATGATGCATGCATAGCATAGAATTTTGGGATCTCATTGTCATTGTACTGAATAAAAATAATAATAATAGTTGTTGTTTGAATTTCTGAACTAAAACGAGTTACATTGGGAATATGCGTTTTTGCATTCATAAATTTTGAAGTAACTCATTACCTTTTGAAACTCCCATGCAAAAGGATGATCGTGGAGTTGCGTTTCTGTCATTTCATCATCATCGTCAGAATGAATGTTTTCTTCCTCATAATCATCATCTTCACTATTCGTTGTTACAGCTGTCCATTCTGACTTCGAACGTACTTCATCATCCACAGCAGCTTCACGAAAATCATCGTCACTCGAAGATTCATTATTATTACTGCTGCAATCAGCACAGCTAGTTGTACTAACTTCTGACTTATTGCTGATGTTTCTTTTCCTTAGACTAGATCTCCGATGATAAGGGATTTCAGTAAGCATTATATCCGACTTTTCCAAATCTTCCTTTTTTTGACAAACTGGATACTCTTGCTCACAAACTGGTAGCGCCTCTTCTTCCGTAAATTTTCGAATAGTAAGGTTGAGATTAGAGGCTAAAATACTCTTTTCCACTCTATCCTGAACTTTTGTAGTCTTCCTTGTGCTTTCTCCCATACTTTCATTTTCTCCACTGTCCGGATTCTCTTGCAAAATTTCTTCTGCAATCCCTTCATCTTTTTCTGAATTTGAGCTTGTCCATGATTTCGACTCATCTTCAAAAAAAACTTTCTTACTACCTGACGGACTACAAGGTTCTTTGGTCGCGTCTAATCTAGTCAGTGATGTTGAAATTGGGCAACAAAGCCTTGAATTCGATCTTCGTCGTTGATTGTTTCTTGAGTGCCTTCTTTTCGACTTTGATTTACCTCCCATCCCAATACTACTACTGCTTCGACGATGCTTTTGACTATCTGACTTTGAGTCGTTTGATCCTATTGATTTTGACCCATGCGTTGCAACGATTTGCGAGTGAAGGATCGTTAGTACGATCATAAGTACTATTGGTGAGATTATTTCACTTGTTTGAACCTCTGCAATGGTAACGTTGCCATTATCCATAGACTTGGCTGTTTCATCAATAATACCCTCGTAATGACTAGTAGCTGTTTTACTTTGATTCGGAGTTCTGCTGAAGTTGCTTGAGACGTCAATGAGCCACGAAGGACAAACATTGATATGCAGAAGAATATTAATAAATTGAGCACAATAAAGAAACACAAAAGTCGCAAACAGTTTAGGGGAAGTCTGCGCTGACCACCATTCATGATAAAATGGCAGGAAGATAAACCTTAGCAGGGCCTGCCGAGCGACTTTAAACAAGCCATGTTTCGGCTTGGCCTTCGGAAAAGACGAGCCTGAAAAAAAGTACAAAAATAAGATAAGCTGAGTCTTCATGTGAATAATCAAACTCAAAATAATGTTTAACCTCAGAAAAATTAAAATCAGAAATAGGTTTACGCATTCAAAGGCCTTTTATCATCCAACCAAAAACAAGAGACAGAGTTATCTTTTGCGATTTTCTTAGCACACACAAAGTATGGCACCCCTCACAAAGAAGTTTCAAAACAAAAAACAACTCAAACCAGCAGTCAACCTAAAGGAACTAGCATGTAAATCTCAGCGTCATTTGAATAGTATCTCTCCCTTACTAACCTCTAACCAAGTCCAAGTCTATCAATTCGGATTGCAATTTAGCAGACTTAGTAGGTATATGATTAATTCCATGAAGAATCCTTTGCTCAACTGTGAGCTCCCATTTGGCCTTATCATATTCCGCAACATGGCGTTGATACCTATACATACATTTTTCATAATTACAACAATTAATTAGCCGACCAACTAAACCAACCCACTTATTATATTTAATTACCTCGTCAATATGGAATTCAGCTCGTCGAAATAAGGCATGAAGACGGCCTTAACCTAACATGAGTGGAAGGAGCCTTGCTTCCCAAAAACACTCCAATTATCTTGAATTCAATTCCAAAGCCGGACGTGACTGACCAGTTACGACAATTTGGACTGGAAAGCTGTGGGATTTCTTTCAACAGTTAATATCCGTCAACGATTTTGGTAGAAACCGAAAATGTCCAATGTATTCTCCTAAAAATCATGTAAAATAAGGTTTTTTAACCAACCCATCTCACTCCAAGTTAATCCCAATAAATATAATTACAAAATTATGCACATTAACGTCATTTTAGTAGAAACGTATCACGATCACGTATCCGTTTATTACGAAAACGTGAACTTTAACCTTCTACGATTGCTACAATCATGTAACCTAATTACCTAATATAAGCAATATGTAATTAATTAAAATTAAAGCCCTTAACTAATTTTGACAGTTACTACTTCACTTTCGGAACTTTATCCGTATCCGTTCAAAAGATTACTACAATTCCATGAATTTCTACTATTTTTAGGGTTATTAATGGTCAATTATCACAAGATCCCTTAAAACTAAACTAATTAACTAAATTAACTACAATTATTTAAAAACAACCAGCAAACCCAAAACCCAATCGAACGAAAAGGAAGGAAATGAATGAATACTTAATTTATTAATTCGGATTCAGACTTACATAAGATGATGATATTAATGAGAATGACCGATAAATGATGAATTTCTTGGGTTTTTTTAACTCTAATTTTAAAAAAATTACAAATAATTTTGAAGGGAAACTGAGCTGCGCTGAAGTCTGAAGTCTGCGGTGTGAAAGAGAGCTCTAAAAACGGTAAATTTAGGAGAAAAATATGTAAAAACAAATGTCTTGTGTTTGCATTTGCATTGCAGTTGCACACAGTCGCTTGCGCCAAGAAGCCTGTTTTTATGCTCATAAACAGGGTAAAAGAAAAGCCCGTGTATGCCTTTGATTTTAGTTTAGTTTAGTACTTTGTTCATATATAAAGTTTTATTACTGAGGATCTCGTGATGTACTGCTTTCTTCTGTAGGGATGTGGATATCTAAATCTGTGATGTGGATATCATTAAATGCTGTATGTGTGGCGTTTATGTAGCAGAATATGGCTATTTTGCTTCCGTGAAGTTCATATTACAATAAATTATTGTTAGTAGTAATTAGGTAACTTTGCATGCTAAACTAGCTAAAGTAAATTTGTGCAGCTAAGCAAGACATCAAGTAAAGACATTGCTCGGTTGGCTATCTATCTGTCAGAGACATGCTAATTGTTGAAACAAGACTTTCATTATCTAAATCCTGGGCTCTCATTGCCTATTTATGCCTATGAATAATCCATATTTCATTTAATTATTCAACAAATAATATTTGCTTTGGTAGACGATTTCTACTTGTTTCATGAATCTTGATTGTGGTTCGCGATTTCACAACTTTCATCTTACATAATGCAACCAATACACAATCTTGCACCTTATTGCGACTTTACTGATATATATCGATCGGACATACATGGGAGGGACATGAATGACATGATGACGGAGGACGATGCAACTAACTGTTTGATTAGGCAAAGTAAAGGATACGGAGGTTGACAGGAGAAAAATGTTTGGAAGTTTTAACCATCAATTTATGGAATTTGTTAGCATGGTGTATTACTGTTAAAATATTATAATGATGAAGTATAAACTTTCCCATCAAATACTATACGTTTTTTCAAAAGCATGACTGGATGGATGGAGGGGATGAAGTAGATCTTTCGTTTTGATTCATTTAGTTCTTGTTAGTTAAATCTTAATTTGTGGATATCCAAACTGTTCAAGATCTAAATAAAAGGCTGAATAATATTTTTTATCTTAAACCGGAAAATAAGAGATTAGGTAGGTAGGAGCAAATAAGATCATGGCTAGTAGCAAATATGCACTCTCGGCTATTCCATCCAGATTCCGAGTATAGAATAGAAGGTCACTCAAATGCGTGTCGCGTGCTCTTAAAAATATTGTCAACTATGTTTGGCTTCTCTTAAACCGATAAACTTGGCATTCATTTTTATCTTAGACCTTGAATCAGTAGTAAAAGAGGCAAGCCAAATGCTATCTTGAAAATATCATCATATCCTGATTCAACCCTCGTCATAAAAGAACATATCAAAATCCCAATTTATATCATGTTGTCTGACCATCTAAGTCCATGGAAAATATTCCCGATCCGATCCACCTTGATATCTGACCTTAGTAGATCCACCGCGACCTGAATCCAACACCTCAAAACCTTTATGTTTCAGCTTTAAAAAAAACGGAAAGTTCTAACCATCTCCAAACCCCCCCCCCCCCCCACAAAACTTCCAATTAACATTGATTTCCCATTAAGTATTCAACGGAGAGATTTCATAGTTTAGTTTAAAACCTTTCTGATTTCATCTAAAGCATACCTTTTCTTGAATAAACTCAATTCATCTTGAAATATGTGTTTCTTCATAAAACAAATTCATAAAATCAGCATCCATCACCATTTCCATGCTCAGCATCTCCTTCTGCAGCTCAAAACACGAAACAAAGGCCAGCATTTATAAAAACAGACCCAACATCAACAGAACGATTTTTGTTCAGACTATATAAAACTCGATCTAGGAGTTGAAGTTGGCAATATCTTCTTTACCAAGGTCTCTCTCTTTAACAACGAAAGAACAAACAAAACCTAAAGCAGCTACAACGCTAAATTCATAGGGAAAAGGCAAACTAATCTAATGTTAAAATACAGCCAAGGATAGTGGAATCGTCACAGAATAAATAGAACAAGAAGGGTATACCATTTCCACGAACATCAACATGATAAACTTGATAAACACTTAACCAAGTAGCCACTTCGTTCTGACTTTTAACACGGCAGAGGTGGTGGATTTCATGTGAGAAAGGGCCAATCTTTTTTAAGGAATAGGTTAAAAACACCCTATTCAGCTGCCAAGAACCTCTACATTTTAATTATTTAAACAACCAAGTATTTGGTTTCTCGAACTACTAAAATCTACATATTTGTTAAACCATGTAAATGTACAGAATTTAAAATATAATAATAATAATAATACATTTTTTACATATTCCGAATTTCCATCCAAAAAGTAACCTAACCTTTGGCAGCTGCTGCTGCTTAGAATTGTATAGAACTTTCTTAACTTTTAGGCAGGTTAGTTAAGAATAAGAAGTTTTAACTCTACAACAAACTTTTAGGTAGGTTAGTTTAGATTTGTAGAAAAAAAACGACAGTATGGCAACTTACTCTAATTCTAACTCTGCTAGTCCTTTCAAAATGGGGATTTTTATTACTCCAAAGTCAAAACTTGTACGTCTCAAGTTGTAATTCAATAAGTTCCGAAACCGGAAGTATTCCAAGTTGCAGCGTTTTTTTTTAGGAGAAAGTACGGTGAACTTCACCATCATCGGAGCAACTTTCAGTCTCAGTAAGTTAACTTTCGACTTGGTGTTTGTGTAAAAGTTATTAGAAATTGACCAAGAACTGAAGGTATTTTGGGTTTGAATTGAATTGAATTGAAACGGATTTAGGTCGATGCTTTGCTTAGTAAACTTTTAAATGGATGGAGAGTGTATTCTATTCGTTTAGAAGGAAGGATAAGCATGTTCTTATCTTACAACTTGTTTTGGTTTTATGCTAATTAGTTGAACTATGTTCATTTCCGCACGGTTTATTGGTTTTTAGCGTAGGACACATTGGATGGAATGGACTAGACGCTTTGTGATGTAGAGTTTGTCTAGAAATATGCCGGAATGTTTATTTTTTATTACTATTTTTCCAGATTTAATCTTGACAAGATAGTAAAAAATGCCTTCTGTCACGGATGTCATTGTCCACTGCCAGAAACAAATTAAGAAAACGCCACCTCCAGAAAAGGTAACAAATCCCGTCTCTAGCTCAGTAACACTTTTGAGGATAGAAATATCGACTGTAGTTTCTGATTTTTTGGGGTTTGTTTAGTTATTTGTTAAAATTAATGAGCTTTCTGTGATTGTTTAGCTTCTACACTACCTGAGTAGACTGGATCGGCTACGTGTAACGGTGACGGACTTGATGGAAACGGGCATCGGTAGGACGGTAAATCAGCTTAGTCGGCATGACGGAGATGTTGGTCACGTAGCAATGAAACTGGTTCATAAATGGAAGGCGATGGTTTCCGCTGATGAAAATTCAGACTCTGAGGATTCTGCCAGTAGTAGCTCGACAGAGGACGAGGAAAACGAGGATGGAGATGATTTCATAGACGATAATAGTCGTGACGAATCTGACTCTTCGATGAAGATCGATTTTGTGGAAGAAGAGAGAAATAATAAAATACATGATGGACACCAGGAACGTTTCATAAAACAGGAAACCGAGAGTATGGATGAGGAAGAAAGCAGCAGAGCAGGTTTCATAAAACTGGAGAACGAGAGTATGGATGAGGAAGAAAGCAGCAGAGCAGGTTTCATAAAACAGGAGCATGAGAGTATGGACGAGGAAGAAAGTGGTGGGGCAAAAGATAAACATTCGTCAAAGCAAGAAGAGAAGTCTAAGAAAGAAGTAAAGGAGGAAAGAAAGCACTCGCATAAACATAAGCATAAAGATCGACACGAAAAAGAACAACGTATGCCTAAAGATAATTCTCATGGCGAAAAACGGAAGAACAGGGAACACGAAAAAGATGATCGGAAACGGGAGAGCGAGAGTATGGATAAGGAAGAAAGCAGTAGGGCACGTTTCATAAAACGGGAGAGTGAGGGTGTTGATAAGGAAGAAATAAGTAGGGTAAAAGATAAACATTCGTCGAAGCAAGAAGAAAAGTCCAAGAAAGAAGAAAAGTACAAGAAAGAAGTAAAGGAGGAAAGAAAGCACTCGAGTAAACATAAGCATAAAGATCGACACGATAAAGAACAACGTACGGCTAAAGATAACGGAGAAAAACGGAAGGACAGGGAGCACGAAAAAGATGATCGGAAAAGAAAATCCAAGGAATCTACTAGATCGCATGGTAAAAAAATTAAAACCGAAGATGAACCTAAAGGATCCTCGAAACCGGAGAAGCCTAAAATTGCAGCAATGCAAATAAATGGCGAAATAGACTATTCCTCGGGTGTCAATTTTGACGACGTACTGGGAAGTTTATACACAAGTTCGAAAAAGGGTACTTCTTCAAAGAAAATTAAAGATAACCCAAAGTCTTGTAAATCGTCTGTGATACAATCAGGCTCGTCCTCCAAGGAGGCCAAAGAAGAGGTCACTACATTAGTTCGAAGAAGTGATTTGGACAGGGCTTCAGAAGATAGGAAGAGAAAATATAATAATAAAAAT
This sequence comes from Hydroisotoma schaefferi, assembly GCA_034682405.1. NCBI lineage: Eukaryota > Metazoa > Arthropoda > Collembola > Entomobryomorpha > Isotomidae > Hydroisotoma > Hydroisotoma schaefferi. The sequence continues at coordinate 69,644 of JAQFZX010000277.1, forward strand.
TTGGAATCTGTGATTGTTCCTATGTTGAACATTAGTCCGCACTATAAACCGTCTGCAGCTGCTTCTATTCTTTCTCGGCCACCAATTCAGTCGATGCCACCGAGACCGATGACAGGCTCGTTAAAACCTTTGGAATTATGTGATCCTGGAAACTATTGGGAAGATAGTCGAATTACTTTAAATCATCCACGCGAACTCAACGCTGAGGATGCTTTGGCTTCTATGATAACTAGCCGAAATCAGAGGTTTGAACTTCTTGATTTAATTTTTTCGGTTAGTACTCGGGTACCAAGCACAGATAAACTGTATTATTTATTCTCCTTTTCCACAGAACTAAAGTATTTTCCGGAAGTAAAATAACTTGTACAGGCGAAGTTCCTAAACTGTATGATCTGTGCATGCAAGTGATTCAAGACAACATTCAAGACCTTGGATACACTGGAGGAGTGCCGTATGACATACTAAAACCTGCTGTAGAACGTGCAACAGCTTCGCAATTACTTCAAATAGAAGAATGCAATCCTTATTTTGTTGGTATAGTTTTAAAACATGTTTCAAATCCGCAGCTTACTGTAGATATAATTCATATTGTATTGTTTATGAATACGACTGACGCTAATTTTTTGCCTACTTATAGAGGACACTGATGACTTATGGAGGTTTCATTGTAGAAAGGACTTCAAAGGTCTAGTTCCTCAAGAGTTTGAATCATGGAGAGAGTTGTATCAGGTGTGTAATGATAAATGGCCTTCATACAATATTCTTTTACAAGATGCATGTAGTTACAACATTATATTGTTTAAACTTAGCGTTGTGTTGATGAGCGTGCTCAAAAATTTGCTGTAATTAAAAAGAAAATGTTGAGAAAAGTTGAAGTTGCCGAGCCACAACGGAAAGCAAAGCTGGCTTATGTAGAACCCATTGGAGGTCCAAGGTTTAGTAAGCAAAAAGCTGCTACTGTAAGAAGACTTTAAATTTCATATTATATTTGTACTATCCCTATACTAAAGTCATCAACCGTAAAATATTTTCTCCTTTCATAGATTAAAAATGGGATGAAATCTCTGAAAATTAAAGAAGAAAAAGGACCAAAGAAAGGTGTTGGAACTAGTGCCAGCGCAGGATTCAATAATCCAACCGATCAAAGTCGAATAGTTGAAGAGCAAGCAATTCTAATAAATCCAAAATCAAAAGCAGGGCATGCTCCTGCACCTGCAGTCTCTAGAGAACCGTCAAACCGACCTATGAAATCAAGAAAACCTCCATTGATGGCTAAAACCATGAGATTCATAAAGAGTCTTCATCGACGCTAGAATTCAATTTTTTTCTAACTTAACGAACCAATTTCCTTCCTCGTACCTTTGCATGTTTCGAAAGTTTATGTTTTTTATTTTAAATTGTGTATCAGTTAATTTTAATCAAGTTATTGACTAATGATAATACAATATCATCGGAACCTAAGTCATTAGTATTGACAATGGTGATTTGGAAAAGTTTGTTCCGCAACTCTTTCTAAAAGTTAACTCTATATTGTTTGTAAAAATGCAAGCTTACTGCGAGCCTGAATGCTACTATAAACAAGCAAAGGTCAAAAGGTTTGTATTCTGTATAAACTTAACCTATTACTGTTTTTAATTTTAAAGGATCCTAAAGTTTTTAATACGACGAAATATATATATTGAAACGCATGAGCATCGCACAACCAAACGCATCCTACAATAATTGTAGTTAATTGATTTGATATAACGAACTGATGATATAAGACTATAGTTAGAATGAAGTACCAATTCAAAGGTTAAGTACCAGATTGTGTCTGGTTCACTGCACTCTATAGTCTATTTAGAATGTCAGGCAAAGTGTTGCTTTCATTCTAAAAGGGACATTTCGAATCAATAGAATCCCTAATAAACTTAAGTCTGACGTAAGGTCCTATCCTAAGATGTATCCTTCAGAGCTACAACAATAAATTATGTACATTGTATTGTATTCCCTACAACATAATGTAATAACTGAGTAGTTTATTTGCAGATTAATTAATTTCAAGTTGGCGATCATTCATTCGAGAGATCTTCTGAGACCACAGACTTGAGACTGATAAATTATAAGTAGTAGGTTGTTAAAGCCATTAAAGGCCATTTTTGGGGGCCGCATTCCTTTCTACCTACTCGAAGCATGCATTCTTATGGAAAATGAGAGGGGTGTAAAGAAAGGGGTTTACATTTCCGAAAATTCCTGGAAACTTCCCCGCGCCACCCCCCTTTGCCCATTTAAT